>PVKH010001064.1:0-32426 GCA_004027955.1 Chaetophractus vellerosus | reverse complement strand
TCTCTTGTGTCTTTTTTTGTTGCATCATCTTGCTGCACCAGCTCTCTGTGAGAGCCAGCACTCCTGCGTGGGCCGACACTCCACGTGGGCCAGGACTCTGCGCAGGCCAGCACTCCGTTTGGCCAGCTCTCCACTTGGGCCAGCTTGTTTTTCGCAGGAGGCCCCTGGAATCAAACCTTGGACCTCCTATATGGTGGACGGGAGCCCAATTGCTTGAGCCACATCTGCTTCCCTTAAAATGACATTTTAATCGTGTTATTCCTTTGCTTAAAAACTTCTCAGTCCAAATGCCTCAGCTACCAATTAAGAGTAGCTGAAAATTTACCTCTCCAGTCTTCATTCTATTTTCACTCATCACTGGGTTTCCAAGCACTTTTGCCTTTCTTTTTTTAAAAAATTTATTTATTACATATCCCCCCCGCCCCCTTCTGCTTGTTCTCGCTGTGTTCATTCTTGTGTTCTACCGTGTCTGCTTGTCCCCTCCTCGGTGCGGGGACCTGCCGAGTCAGCTCACCGCGCGGAGGCCTCCTGCCCGCGGCGGCTTTTTGCCCTGCTCGCGGCGGCTTACCTTCTCAAGGCGGTGTGCCCATTTGAGGAGGCCCCGGAAACTGAACCCGGGGCCGCCTATGTGGTAAACCGGCGCCCTACCAACTGGGCTACAGCCAGCCCCTTGTCTTTCGTTTTTGCTTACTAAGGATGACTCATTCTTCCTCATTCCATTCCCGCCATGCACCCCATGTTTCCAATGATTTTGCCATCCAAAGTGCATTTAGGTAATAATTCACTTTTCATTTTTGAAATAAAGACATGTATAACTGTCAACCAGATCTTCAGATTAACATGAGTTAACTAAGCTTACTAAATTACAACAAAATTCCATTCAAGGCAAATACACTTTCGTTAGTCTAGGTGGCCTGTGCATGTTTATGGAGGATGGGGGCTGGTGATAAACACGTTTTTGGCAGGCTTTCCTCAGAACTAAAACCAGCCTAAGGTCCCCATCAGCAGCCTTCATGAGTCTGTGGGAGTCTGTGGGCATCTGTGGATCTCGGCTTGGGAATCAGGCTCTGAATGAACTCTTCTCCGCCAAGCTCAAATCATTTCCTGGTACTACCTCTGAACTGGCAGGCTTCCAAGTTGATCAAGCGGGCCTGGATTAGAAACTGTAATTGGCACATAGTTTCTTTTTCCTACTGCAGTCTCTGCTCAGGTCACTCTCTTTACTTTCTGAAGTCTACCCTTTCTTCCAGGGCAGTTCAAATCCCACCTTCTCCCAACAGCTTTCTGTGGATTTCCTCAGTCCATAATCATCCCTCTACCTGCTGAACTCAAGCATCACAATTTTTGGGCCACTAATTTGCACAATTCTGGGCCTTTGGTTGTTAGCTGCCTCTTTATATGCTTATGTATTAGGTGCAAAATTGGATTTTTAACCCCTTGAACATGTGAAAAATTAAAAAATATATATTTTTCTTCTTCCTTGCCATACATTGCGCTGAGCTAATGGCTCTCTCAGTAGCCATTTACCTGTTGTTAATTATTCTATTTGTTAGGAATCATGACAAAGAATTAAAATCAATTTTGATCAAATAATGCCCATGACTGCTCTCACCTACCTGGCCAGCAAGTCAATAAGCTCAAGTTTTGACATCCCATCTGGAAGCAGCCGAGGAATGGCAGCAACACACGTCCTGAAAAGGTCTATTTTTGGCTTTCTCTCACCCCTAGAATTTAAAAACAAAGCTTAAACATAGGTCAAAAGGTTGTGGAAATTCAAATATATAAATATATATATACACATCTCAATAAAATAAGTAAACAAAGACTAGAATCCAGGGCCTACTGAAGCATAGTCTGTTGTTAGCTCCTTATTATTCGCAAACGTTTACTCTCTTTTTTAGCATGGCCAGTTCTAAGAGTACTTTTAAAAATGGAAATGCCAGACAGAGGTATAAATCTGAAAGGAAAAATGCAGATCTCAATAGCAGTCTACCATTCAGTTTACTCCCATGGGGTTTGGTCCCTGTGGGGTGCATTTAAAACACTGGATTTATAAGAACGTCTAAAAATTCATCAACATGTAGGAAACAGATTGCCGTAGTTCCCACAATCATACTTTAAAACAGGATTCTGACATACAGACGGACTGAATGATGCCTTTAATGGGCATGGCATCTGGAAGCTTCTCTCCCTGATGATTTACGCCTCTTTCTCTAAAACCCCATTTGCCAAATTAAAAAAAAAATTAAGCGCTTCCAAGATAAATCTTTCATAATGACAAGTAAAATCTTACAATGTGTACCGTTGTGCATCCATTTTTAATTTTTAAAACTACACTGACAGGCCTGATCTCTACGGAGAATGCTTTCCTCTTTTTAATTACTATCCTGAGAATATGAATGCTTAACGGCAATCATTGCCTTCTACATTCTGTTGAAAAATCTGAAGAAAAATGGAAATTTTATAATAATTTCAAGTTTTAGTTGGTTAAATAGGTAACAGTTTGATTCTTAACCAGTTATTTTATCAATAACCTTTATGGGAAAATTAAACTACCCATCACACCTTTTAAATAGCCTAACTGACAAAATATAACAATAGTTTTAAATTTTGATGATTTTTCTAACAGTAAATATAAAGTTGGCACCAAATCAACACACTCTTAGGATACAAAGACAATAATGAAAATGCAAAGTAGCATAGACATACTTCACTCTTGGAACAAAAACTGTGAGCAGAATAGAAATGCAACAAGCAGAAGCTGTCCTCTTTGCCATCTCAAGATCATAATCAAACAGCAGTTTTGCTCTGTGGCAAGGCTTTTCGGTGTGCTTTTATAAGTTTATCACGAATCAATTCTAACGTAGGTGAAAAATACAGCACATATGTGGCGACTTCTAAAATTACTCCACTTTTGTGGAAAATGGTAAGACCACTTTCTCTATTTTTCCTTAACTCTTTGCTCACGAGATACATGAGGACTCGGAAGCAGGAACAGTTGCACAATAGTCTTCCATCAGCTCAAGGGAAGGGAAGTGTTCAGATGACCCCCTCAGCAGACGTGGGGGGAGTGTCTAGTGATCCCTCCTAACTGTGCATCTGCAGCACAGAGAGTAGATGGAGTAGTGGTCTTTGCTTGCTCACCAGATGCTTCACACAGCTGGGGTTATTTTCATATCTGTTGGAAAACAGATGACCCTGCCTGGCCTGATGTGTAAGGTGAACTCTGCCAGGTTTCCAAGTTGATAAAGCAAGCCTGGATTAGAAACTGTAATTGGCACATGGTTTCCTTTTACTACTGCAGTCGTTGCTTTCTGGGTTTTTATGGGAAGCATGTGAAACACTAAAATAACATAATTAAGAAAAATTTATTAACAGATATCAAAATTATTATTATTTTTGCATATTTTACTAGCATGAACCACAAAAGGGTTGAGGAATGGTGATGTAGCAACACAGAATATGCAATGTTCAAATTCATGCTCTAAGCAGGGCCTGGGAAAGTGGTGGACCAATCTCAAATATCGGCTTAAATGGCTGTTTCTATTGGCTTGATGTGAGCCTCCACCCTGTTCTCCTAAATGCTTATATGATTCCCTCATGTTTCTTTCTTTCTTTTTTTTTTTTTTTAAAGAAATGCAGTAATTAGTTATTTTCTACTCAGAGATCTGCCTTACAGCCTAGCTGAAAAATATTCCTAGCCTTATTTGGGTTTTTAAGATGGTTGAATAGGAAAAGTCAAGAAGAATCTTAGAAAAAGTTTCAGTCACTGGTTAATATACAAATAAAATATTTAAATTTATAGCAAAACCTGTACTACCACTACTAAATATTATTTTCATCCTGACCCCATTTTATAAAGTCTTTTGGTTATAGTTCATCTTTAAAGGTCTTTACTTTCTTTAATATTTTTAGAGGAAACATTATGGAGAAGTTTGAAAAACATTTTATCTATATTCCACATTTAATTTGTAAATTGCTTTAATATATTCAAGGAGTAAGAAGTAATGAGGTTAAAGGTTTATTGATAATCTGGCAATTTGTGAGGTAAGAACCAGATTTGTAGAAAAATATTTACTATGAGCCTTGGCCAATCTCAATTCTGCTACAATTTTGTAGAAAAATCTAAAGTGTCATGATCTTCATATTGTTAAAATCAAACGATTGGCAAACTGAAGGAAAATATGCAGTGTATAATCCCAGTTTTGTAAACAAAAAGTGTGTGTTTGTATAGATGTATATATTTGTATTGACATAGGAAAACATTTTGAAGGAATTACACCGAGTCAAGGAATGGTTGCAGACTTCAAGTGGTAGCTGAAGAAGAGGCTTTCATTTTAACTTTATATACTAGTAAATATGTAATTAAAATGATCCTGTATTCTCAAATTTTAAAAATTTATGAATACTTTTCCACTATAATAAAAATGGAACCCACATTATGAAATTTTCTCTGTAAGTAACAACTTCCAGATTGATTCTGATACTTGGGACTGCATATGCTGGGTGACAAAGGAAGTTTTCCTAATTATATTTTTGGAAATTTATGCCACAGCTGCCAAATCCACAACCCACCAACAAAGCCTAAAATTTCTTAAAATGTAGAATTATAACCTAATCCTGGTTCTTGCCATAATTAATAAAAAATAACAAATCTAAATTGTACGGGTTTCCTCTGCAGAACTCTAATTACTAATTTAGAGCTGCAGATTTTGGCTAAAAACATTTGATTTCTACATTCAAAGCTACAAATGCTTTCTTAAAATACATTATTATTCTGGCATGATTGCTTGGAGAGGATTAAGCAAGATTAACTCTCAGAGTTCAGAAACTGTCACTGGAAACGAGTAAACTTGAGGTTCGTAAAGATGGAATGTCAGTAAATAGGTGATGTCACTCTATCACAAAGGTTGTGATAGAGCTTGGGAACAAATCATCACTTCTGCAAAAATGTGGGCCAGTAAATGATTCTTTGGGCCCATTTTCTACCTTACTGGGCAAATGATACTTGAGAGATAGCCAAAGTAGATCAATCTCAGATTTGATCTCATTTTTACAGTTAGTCAATATTGTCAAAGTATTTCTACCATCTTTAACACTTCTTAGAATACTGATTCTAAGACGATGCAAACAAAATGCAGAAGGAGCGGGAAGAATAAGTGAGAAGAATCTGTACTGGAGTATCTGTACTGGAGTCTTTTGAATAATCTCTTCTGCAAACCTAGCCTTCATCTTTTTATTAACCGATGTCAAAATTATTATTTTTATTTGCCTATTTTGCAAGCATGAACCACATATAAACCTAGTTCTCGCTGATACTCACGTGATCATGTCTTCCGGCTCTTTGTTTAACATCTGGACATTGGTTAACATCATACACCTTCCTACTTCTTTATCAAGGTGTCTTAAAATGTTGTCCACAGCTTTCCGTACTTGAGAATAATATAATGACATGCCTGAAAAACATGCACTATAATTATACCTTCGACTAAATCTATCAACGAATGATACTCAATTTCTAAAAAACTTTTTTAGTAACATATATACGATTCAAAATTTCCCATTTTAACCACTTTGAATGTACAATTCAGGGGTGTTAATTCTATTCAAAACATGGGCAACTGTCATCAACATCCACCACACTGACTTTTTCATCACCTCAAACAAACTCTGCCCCCATTAAGCAATAACTCTCCCTTCTCTCACCCTCTGGCCCCTGGTAACTTACTGTCTATAAATTTGCTTATTCCAGGTATGTAATGTAAGCAAGATCAGCAATATTTGTCTTTTTGTGTCTGGCTTATTTCACTCAACCTGATGTCTTCAAGGTTAATCCATGTTGTGGCATGGATTGGAACCTCTTTCCTTTTTATGGCTGGATGTTTTTATTTATACTTGATGATATTTTCTATTGAAGATTTTCTATGGGTTAATGACTTCCTCGAGCAAAGAAGCTGAGTCTGAGTCAACTTCTTTCTCTATGGATCTTGGCATTGTGCCCTGCATTTTGTTTGTGCTCAACAAATAATCACTTCAATTCAATTAGTCAGAATTCAAATATTCAAAGGGAAAAAATTTCCAGAATAAAGTAAACAAGAAAATAACAAGTTTTACTTTTGGATATTTATGTGCCTGGATAACATAAGAAACTTCACCATTATTGGTGAATATGTGAATAAAGGATAATTTTCAACTTGTATTAGGATTTTAATAACTTTATATTATTCCCTGAAACATATGTATGGAATTTTTTTTTGGGGAATAAACAAAAATGATTTCACACCATAACTTCTCAAATTAAGCAAAAACATATTTTAGCTATCTTAATTTTACTGCTCTCTTTACAGTACCAATGTCCTACAGAACAAGAAAATATGAATAGCATGCATATTATATATATATATATATTTCATATATATACCACAGAAATGAAAATAAACAGCTTTGTATTTAAAATTTGTACTTTAATAAAATAATTACTAATAGTTATTTCTTATGCATTAAATCTTTCTCAAATCTTCCAAGGTTTGCATAAGTAAAGATAAATATTTAAAAACAAAAAGTTTCCTCTTGTATTTCTTTCATGTCTTTGGAATTCAGGAACTATCTTAACAAAGTTTTTGATTTTTAAATTCTAGTACTTAGTAGAAATAAATGAATGCAAAGAAATCATCTCTTTAGACTGCTAGAGATAGATATTTTAAATTTCATGTAGACTAAATTCAGGATATAATTTGGCTTGCTATGGATTTTGGGATATTTAAACATAGACTAGACTAATTTTACTGTAGACAAAGAAGGAAATGAACTATAAAAATGAGTGGATGAATGAATGAATCAATGAAAAAATATATTATTATACATGCACAGATTTGTTTTATAAACAGTATTATCTACCAAACCACATAAACATCTGAAAAATTTACTGTAAAATGTAGATAATCAATAGTAGAGAATAGAAAATACCACAGATAAAAATCTAACAATGGCAAAATATTTACCAGGAAGTTCCAAAAAGTTTAAAGGGCAGTAAAACAAAACACAGCGTGGACCAATCAAAAGCAATCATGTTAGAATGTTGCATCAGCTACTTTTATAAAAATTGTTCTAAATGTGGATCTTGTAAAGGATAAGCGTCTCCTGGTCATTTTAGAGGTGTCATATCACATCTTTGAAACCCACCTATCATTTTGGCTTCCTCTTCAGTTAGAGTTTTACTCAAATATGTTTTCTTTACTCTCAATGTGTTTCCCGAAGGGAGAACAGCTCCTGTCACTGGCATGGGGGGTTCGCCATCCTTCTGCTGCAAGCTGTCTGCTATCACCAAGAACGCCCTTAGACCAATGTTCATTCTCTGTAGGAGACAGAATGTTCATGCTAAAAGGCAAGATCCAGTTATTTTAGAGGGATTAAGACATCAGTCTTTTAGAGAAGTTAAGCTTGGCTCACTATCTAGATTAGTAGGGGAGAGGAATAAAAAGTCACAAGAAGACTGGGAAAAATCTATGAAAATAAAATTCAGTTTCTGTCACTGCTTACTGATGTATCATAAGAAAGCAACTGGGATGGTTTCACCAGATTTGGGGGTGTGTTTGAGATGGCCATCTATCCCATTCTGTTCAGAGGATCCTGGGACAAGCACTCATCCTCTGGAACAGCGGAAATGAGGCAATTTAAGAGAAAAAAAAAAGGCTCTTAAGGACTTCCAGAAGAAGACGGATACCACATGTATCAGTTCACGAAAACTAAAAACAGAGGTTCCAGAAGTGCAACGCAAAGTGAAAATCACCTGCTCTGAATTGCAGGTGTTAACTTTTGATTTACAAAGTCCAGCATGTTTGGAAATAAATTTTTAAAATCCAGGGCTACAGAAGTTGATACTGATGAAAGCAAGGGAGGGCTATAAGAAGACATGCCATTTTGGGCCAGATTGTTCTCTTCCTCTGGCTCAGGAAAGCATGCTATTGGCTCTGAAAGATGACTCAGCAAGACAGCTGAGCTCTAGAGTGCTCATCTTAAAAGGTGAGCAGGCACCAAAACATCTGCACTTCCTTAACAGCCACATGGAAAACATGGACAATCAGTTATATTTCCAAATCTCATGCAGTAATACATTTCCAAAGAAGACTTGAAAGTGTACTAACATTAAAACATTATCTGTATATTAAAGTGTCAGTTATTTTTGTAGTTCTTTCATGAAATGCTTTCTAGGACTTGTATATCTTACCTAAGACACAGCAATGCTTTGGGTAAAGAATAGGATGTTCATCTCAGGAGACGCAGCAGCATTACAGTAACCATGTGCTGATATATACGGCCAAGCATAATTATCTAAATTATGAATTAGCCTTGACAGTTCTCTAAGTTTTCCTTTCTTTCTGAATAACATTAAGGGAAGAAATAAGATGGCACACTGGGCTGGGGGGTGAGGCACACATTTTGAACTTAATTACAAAAATAATTTTTTTTTCATCATATATAGTTCTGCCTCTTAACTGTCCCTTTATTATCTGCCTGGACTTGGAGAGTTCTTTAACTTTTCCAAGTATCAGCTTCCATTTGTAAAATAGAGTGTTATGAGGATTAAAAGTGAAGCATGAGGAGTTCATCTGGTAAATAAACATGGCAAGCCAGAATCTTGTTGCAGTCTCCACATTATTATTATTTAAGTCAGGTTTCCTGAGAAGCAACTTACATGCAGTAAAACACACTCCTTTTAGTTGTACAGTTCTATGAATTTTGACAAACATAGTCATGCAACCACCATCGCAATCAAGATCCAAAAATAGTTCCATCATCTCCAAAAGTTCTCATGATGCCTCTTTATAGTTAGCCTTGCCCTGCCGTCCAAGCCTCTGGCAATCATTGTCTAATTTGGGTCCTTATAGTTTTTCCTTTTCCAAATGTCATATAAATGGATTAATAAAGTATATAACCTTTTGTGTCTTGCTTCTTTCACTTAGCATGGTGCTTTTGAGATGCCATTGCATGCATCAGTAGTTTATTCCCTTTGATTGTTGAATAATATTCCATTGTATCAATGAATCACAATTTGTTTATCCAAAGTGGCAGTGCCTTTTGACATTCTCACCAGCAGAGTATGGAGTTCCAGTTGTCCTGCATTCTCTCCAGCACACTTTGTGGTTTTAATTAGCATTTCCCAAATGACTAATGCTGGACATCTTTTCATGTACTTATTGGCCATTTGTCTTCTTCTTTGGTGAACAGGCTGTTCATTTAGTACATTTTAAAAATTGGGATATCTATTTTCTTATTGAGTTATGATAGTTCTTTATGTATTCTGCATAGAAATGTTATCAAATAAGTATTTTGCAAATATTTTCTCCCAGTCTATGGCTCTTTACTCTCTTAATGGTGTTTTTCAAATAGTAGACATTTTTAATTTTTACTTTATTTTGATGTCCAATTCACCAAATTTTTCCTTTTGTGTCCTATTTAAGAACTTTTTGCCCACTTTGAGGTCATAAATATTTTTTCTTACATGTAGATGTCCAGTTGTTCAGCACCATTTATTGGAAAGATTATCCTTTATTCATTGAATTAACTTGGCACTGCTATTAAAGTGAATTAACCATAAATGGGTGAGTCTATTTCAGGATTCTCTATTCTGTTCCATTGGATTTTAGGTTCATCCTCTGCCAATACTACATTGCCTTGAATACTGTAGCTGTATAGTGAGTCTTGAAATCGGTAGGTACTAGTCCTCCAACTTTATTTTTCTTTTTCAAAATTGTGTTAGCTGTTCTAGTTCCTTGGATTTTCAATATCAATTTCAGAATTCATTTGCTGATTTCTACCAAAAAACCTACAGAGATTTTGATTGGGATTATGTTTAATCTATATAGACCAATTTAGGGTGACCTGATCAAGAGTCTTCCAATCCACAAACTCACTATTTCTTGCCATTTATTTGAGTCGTCTCTGATTTCTGTCATAAATGTTTTCTAGTGTTCAGCATACAAATCTCACACATATTTTGTTAGCCTTATCACTATGTATTTCATTATTTTCATTGCTATTGTAAATGGTATTTTTAAAAATTTCCATTTTCAATTGTTTATTAGCGGACTACAGAAATACATTGGTTTTATATATTTATCTTGTATCCTTCAAACTTCCTAAAATCATTTGTTAGTTTTCATAGGTTTTCTATATATTCTTTGGAGTTTTCTACATGGACAATCATGTTGTCTGCAAACAAAGCAGTTTTATTTCTTACTTTTCAATCTGTATGTCTTTTATTTCTTTATCTTGCCTTGTTGAACTGGCTAGAACCTTAAGTTCCATGCTATTTTAGATCAAGGCAAACAATTTAAGAAATAGATGACCAAGAAACTCTTCTCACAGAACAGCAAGTTCTTATGATGAGGGTATACACAGGAAGTGAACTAGGTGTTATCTAAAACAAGATGATTACCTGGAAGTCACCTAGGTATTGAGTGGTGGCACAATGCAGACTTTGTAGAATTAAGATAACTCTTTAGAACTCTGGGCCTTGTCCACAAGCTTATTCCAAACCAATCTTTCAGACCCAATCTGGATTTGCTTCTCAAGAAGCTGCACTCACATATGATCTGCACCCACATCTGATCTTCACTGGTCAAATGTATGACATCTGCTCATAGACTATTCTCATCCTTGGCTTCGGTATGTCTCTGGGCATATAATCACAAAATACCAGTAAATAAACTCTTTCATAGCCCTACAAGATCAATAGAAATGGAAGAAGATACCCAGGTATCTCTTCCTACTTTTTTTTGGTCAGAAATACCCAAATATCTCCTCCAATTTTCGGCAGTTTTTGAAAACACAATTCTAACTGCTCTGCACAGAAAGGTTAACTAATGAATCATTGACTGAATGAGGAGTTTAGGGGATGAGCCAAGGATAATTTTTTAGATAGTGATAATGATGGTAGTAGCTGTTAACACGTTCTTTTCAGACAAATATCCTGGTAATTCTGAGAATCAACTGTGAAAGACAGTGCAGCCATGGCCATTGAGAAGTGTAAAATACTGTGACGCCCTCTGCAGGATGGGAAGACTTCACACAGTTGGCCCTGGTAATGTGCACTGGCTCTGCCTCCTCCCTTTGACTCACTGACCCTGGCTGCGGCCATTTCAGAAGCCCCTGGGAGGTCATGAGATACCAGACCCTCCCCAGGCATGTGGCAGCCTCGGTGAAAAGAAGAGAAGGCAGGGTATGATGGGAAGAAGACTTGGACTTCTGCTATTAACAAGTTGCCTATTTTGAGCCTCTGGTCTCTGGGCTTCCTTTCTCCCTGGCAGAATGAAGAAGCCAGATAATATGACAGTGATGAAAGGAATAATCTTTTTTACTTTTTTATTTTTATGATGTGGAATTTATTCCATATTTTTTGCTTAAGAGTTTGTGACATATTCTTCCCAGAATCCCAATTATTCTGTTTGATAAGTTAGGCAAACATTTTGTGCATTTTGCGGGTGAGAAAGCTGAAGTTCACATGGCTAGATAAAGAGGCAGGGCCTGTGGTGACCAGCAAGTCCAGCTCTGCTGACTTCTGATCCAGCGTTCTTCCTACAACCCCCAGGGAAAGGGCTGCAGAGAGGCGGGCATGTTTTTGTTGGCTGACGGGGGTTTTTAACAATTTAAAATTGAATGTGCTTTTCCTTTGCATAACGCGCCCCTCCATGTCGCACACACTGCTGTTACATTCATCATCTACTCATTTCCATGAGCCGTCTGGCCCTTGACTTGGGATCCCGCCATAGAAACCGACGTGCATACGCAACTTATTCAATATCCCTGTTTGAGTATTTTTGTTATTACAGAATAACAAAAATATATCTTCTCTGTTTCTTCACTTCTCAGTACTAAACTTGTTAATCTGCATCAAAATAGCTATAATTAAAAGTGCTGAATTTTCTAAAATAAAACAAGCTGACTGGTAGTGAAGGTTGATCTTTTTGGACAAGAATCACTATCATAAAGGGATAGAAAGGGTAGCATGTCTACCTCTAGTCATTCTAAGTCTACTCATCCAAAATCTTCCGAAATTCTATCATCTACACTATTTAGTCAAGTAAATTGGACAGAGACAAATAGAAGAAATATCAGAGAAGACTCCCCAAGGTCTGAAAGCAAAGGTTTTGTGAACACCAACTCTGTGAGAAGGATGTAAAAGGGCCATTCATACCTCTGGGTTGAGACTGAAAGCTTTTGCCGATTTCCCCACACAAAGAAAATCAAAAATGATTTCTTTCATTGCAAAATCTAAACGTTCCTGTAGTGAAAACAAGAAAGCAAAACAAAAGCATTAAACCACAAATTCAACGTGAAAGGGTTATTTTTGTCATACGCACAAACAGGGTGATGCTAAAGGAAGAGGGGCACTGATCAAGCTTATGGCTCACAGAGAATCCCTGAAGTAAGGCCATGCCTCTGAACTCCTGCTGGAACTATGTTTTCCTGGGGCCTGCAGACAGGCCTTTGCCATAGAAGTATGTATTTAGCCCCTAAGGCAATGAGTGAATAAAGACAAACAAAAACCAAAAAATACCCGGGGTGTCTTGCTTATACACAGTATAAACTCTGCCTATAGGTACTGGAAATGCTGGTACCTTCTTGAAACTCAGTGTAAAATGTGTTTTTAAAATACACCATCCCCAAATCCTCTAGATTGAGGAATGAACAAACATAAGGGGGGAATGCCACTATGGACTAAAGTAGACTTATTATTATCCTAGCAATGGAAGATCTTGTAATATTCATATAAAGGCAGTGGTCACCAGAGGTTCTGAGGGGAAGGAGAGGGAAAAATAAGTGTAACACGGGGCATTTTGGGAACATTGGAATTGTTCTGCATGACATTGCAATGATGGATACAGGCCATTGTACATTTTGTCAAAAACCTTTAAAATTGTGCAGGGCAAAGTGTAAACCATAATGTAAACTACAGACCTTGGTTAGTAGCAATGCTTCAATACATGTTCATCAATTGTAACAAATGTACCACACTAATGAGGGACATTGTTAATGGGATGAAGTGGGGGAGGGGGAAGGGGATCCCCTATATTTTTGGTGTAACATTTTTGTACTCTAAAGCTTCTTTAAAAATAAATAAAATAAAATAAACTTAGAACTAAAAAAATACTACTGTAAAACGACCATTTTCCTCTAATCACTAACATTGAAAATCCTTTTATTCATAACAAACAATTCTGCCAATGAGATGAAAAATCAACAAGTAAGACATATTAAGGTTTTTAATATTAGAATGTTCAAGCCGGAGTCTAATAATTTGAGACTGAAGCTCTAAGATAGGACAGGTTAATTTTATGTAACATATTCCAGAATAATCAACGGACATTCTCAGCCACCTGATAACTGCTCGTACAGAAGTTACATTTATTCATCTGCTGGCAAAGTACGGTCATGTCCTTTTCCTAAGTACAGATATTATAAAGGTATTTCATTGTACCAAAGACACGAAGAGCTATCATATATTGAAGTAGTCTATGTTAAATAGTAATGGAAACTGACATTTTAAAGTCACTTATACTTCAAGAGTATTTTCACAACATTCTGAGGCATGCTGGGCAAGTATTTTCGTCCCCATTTTATAGATAAAGAAACTGGGAAAAAAGATGTTTTCTGACTTGCTTAAAGTTACAGAGCTGGCTTGTGGCAGAGGTTGGACTGGAATAATTGTCTCTTCATGCTCCTCTGAAAATCACAAGTTGGGGTAAACCATTTACTTATAGTAATAAAGTACACACGAAACTACATTTAGGATTATTAGACCAGTTTTTAAGCAAATTAATATAGGTAAAGTGCATAGAACAGTTCTTGGCAAGGAGCAAGTCCCTGGTAAATAGTAATTTCACTAATATTATTCTTTTTCACAGGTGAAAGTTAGAGCACTATTACCCCTCAAATCTCACTAAATTGTACTCTCCTGACCTCATTCAAACCCCAGACACTTTGCTTCCTCCTTACCTGTGGAATCTAGAGCAGAGAATTAGGGAAAAAGAGGCACTAAGAGTCAACAGACACTTTTTCTAATGGGTTTTATCACCTCAGATAAGTCACAAACTTTGTCTCTTGGTTTCTTCATTTGTCAAATGCTGAAAATATATGACTTACTCATGTCACAATTTGTTTTGAAGCAAAAAAAATAGGATATGTGAGAAAATACTTTCAAAGCCTTTCTGCAAAAGCCTATATATGGGAGATATTATTTTCGTCTCTCAGTATTTCATGAGTTGGACACCGGCTAGCTAACAGCAATTAGAAGACTCTCATTGCTGGGAGCTTCTCCATTACCTGGGCAATGAACTGGATGATTTTCACAAAGATGTTCAGAGGCATATCCCTTGGCACCACACCACGGGACCCTTTGGGGAAAAGTGTTGTGATGATGGTTATAAGTCGGCTGAAAGATAAGGGGAACAAAAAGAGAAAACAAGCAAGATTGGCTGAGCTCCAGTTCTTTAAGGGAAAATGGCAGATGTTTCACCTTATCTAAGTATCAGAGAGGATTCAAAAAAGAAAAAACAAACCTCTTCGCCCCTTTTGCCATTAGCATAACTACTCTATGAAAAGTTTTCTGGAAAACTGAGGGCAGCTGGGAAATGAGGGCCTTTCCTCTGGTAAAGTGGCGAGCGCAGCCTTCATGTTGGCCCTCGCAGGTCCTGACAGAAGCTGCTGTGCCTGTGAAGACTGCTCAGGCAATGCCTCAGGAGAGCCTGAAAGTGTTCTCAGGATTTAGGTCTTTGGGAAGTTGTCAGCCTTGAACAGCTTCTCAGGGGGGTAGCATAGGTAGCAGCAAAATGAAAACACCCCCCACTGTGGGCGGGTTACCCTTGACCCAAGCCAGCTCCTTACCTCTGAGTAGCTGTGTTGCTTTCACATTTAATTCGAATCATATAAACCCAAAGTAATCTGTACAGAGATTCCAGTGCAACTCGAGCCATCTTGGGGTCTTTATTCTGCAACAGTAACCAAGACGTAAGCTGACCAATTAAGTGGTAATGGATGGAGATAATTCTGTGAGAGCCTGGAAACGGAGGGCCAAGGTGGGGGCAGGGTGCATCTTCCGGGACCTAGAGGGGTATCTGTGCCCCAGTGCCCTTGGCTAAACTCTGTGAGGCGGGATCCAGATGGCCATGAGGGTGGGAAGCCACACCATTTTCTCCAAGAGGATGCCTCCCTCACCAGCTCTGGGGAACCCTTGTCCCCTGCTCCCCTAGTGCCAAGAGGACACTCAATCTGTTCTTTCTACTGTTGTTTATGTCCCTTAAACATTTCTGTTACTTTGATCCACCATCTAATCACCCTTCTACCTTTATGGAGTGTCTAATGTGTATGAGGACTGTACAGAATCTGGGATCTAGAGAAAAGATGAACCTTTTATATTAAGGTGTCCACAATTTATGGGGGTTGGGAGACAGACGATCAACAATCAACTCGAAGACAGTGTGGCAAACTGGTAGGAAACCTATGGAAAACTTGGCGAACGGGGTCAGGAAAGGTTTCCAGGTGCAGATGACAAGCCAGATGAACTTTAAATTCATTCGTTTATTCATTCATTGATTCAACAAATATTTGAAGGCCTACTTTGTATGAGGCATTGTTTGGCATTAGGAACTTTGAAAGGTGTAGTGAAAAAAAGTAGAGGGAGAATTCTTGAAGCAGAGACAGTTATATATGCCCAGGGAAGACTGCTGGAAAGGGGGCTGTGCCAGTTTCTGTGCGGGGAACAGCTGGCAGGTTGGTGCAAAGGGCCGGGGAGAAGGAGCAAAGAAAAGGCTCAAGAGGAAGGCAGGGGTCATCCAAGGGGCCTTACACAGCTTCGAGTCTCTCATGATGGCACCACGGAACCACTGAGACAGAGGCCATGTAAGAAGCTGTCTGTCTGTAGGGGATGGAGCTGAGGCAGGGGGACTTGCTGGGGTGCAGCTGTGGCATCTAGGAAACACTAATAAAGCCAGAGAGGAGGAAGTAGGTTTTGTCTTCAGATGGACATAACCTTCACCCTTCACTTCTGACTCTCACTCCACCATTTCAACCTGTTTTTTATGTTTCATCTACAACAATGTCTTGAATTTGACATCTTCTCCCTTCCCACTTCCTCTGCAACAGCTTGGGCTTCCAGCACTGTCTCCTGGGTTGCTGCAGTAAACTCATCAGTCTCCTTAATGGAATTTCTTCCCCACTATTTTATCTTACACCAATTGCAATCCTCCCTATGTAAAAAGTATTTATTGGGTGGTTTCCTGGATGCCTCTGGGATCAAGTAAAAATTACTTGACATAACTGGCCATTCATAATCTGGCTCTAACGCTACCTTTTCTGCCTTCCATCCTGTTATTCTCCTATGAGTTCCATAAATTCTAACTCATTCCATTTCCACGTCAGGACCCTCACCCCCCATTCCTAGCAGGTGAACCCTACTCATTCTTCACCATCTACTTGAGTGTCCCCTCCATTGTGCATCCTTCTCTGGTCTTCCCTGAGGTCCTGAGTCCCTTCCTATTAACACAGTTCTATTCTGTGTGTCCCCAGATCCTCATCCATACCTCCACGTGGCCTTTCAACCTTTATATATGGTTTCTTGTTTAGATAGTGGCTCCCACATGAACGCTGGGTTCTCAGAAAGGAGGGGGCAACACTTACTTATTCCTGGCATTTGTTACAGTCCCTGGCATTTTGCAGGGGATGACTAAAAGTTTACTAAATGACAGTCTCAACCTTCTTATAGGTCTTTTGCCTTTAAATTACATCTCTTCTCCTATTCATTTATCTTGTCATAACTGTTTTAGCTGTTTTCTTCTTAGGGTAGATAATTAGGGTACTGATTTCTATAGAATTCACAACTGTGACAAAATAATCTGGGATAAAGTTTACTATTAAAGTATTTACTAAAAAAAAGATGAACAAGTGAATGGATTCTATGGAAAAGACTATATAGAATAGTTTTCAGATTTAAGGAAGATAGATTTCTTATGTCTAAGCTGTCTTAAAATAGCTTTTTAGGAGTGCACATTTGTATAGAAAGGATTGTGTATTTTTTTAGCCTATTCATAAAACAGGTATGATAAAACATAATTTGTAGAAAATTTTGGTTACTAAAAGGGACTTTAAACTAGTAAAGTTGTATATAAACTATTCTATCATTAAAAAATTTCCTTCAGTCACTCCAAACCAGCAAATATCTACGCCGTGCATGCGTGGTGGTTAAAAGCAGGCTCTGGATGCAGACACACTGGGGTTGGATCTTGCGCTGATATTTATTAGCCGTGTGGCCAACCGTGGGCAAGTGCCCTTCATATCTCTGTGCCACATTTTCCTGTCTGAAATGCAGATGACAACTGTACCTACCTGAAAGGAAAGTTATGAGAATTAAATGAGGGCATGTATAGGAGGCATTTAGCTCAGTTCCTGGCACCAGAACTATTATCCTGTGCAAGGACCCAGGTATCCAGCTACCTGACACAGGTTGATAAACACAGTAATTTTAGTCACCTTTTGATCTTTTTATACTCAAATGCCTTCTGTTTTTCTCTTCCTTTTTAGCTAAAGGCATTTAAGGAAATCTATTTCTTTAAATTATATTTCTTTGCGTATCATAGAGAATGCCTTCCTTCTTTTTGGTATTTCTTTTTGAATTGCAAATCAATTTACTTTAATCATAATTCATAGTTTTAGATGGCTGTATATTATACAAATTACATATGCATACAGATTAAGATACCTAAAATTATTGTAGCAACAATCTAGGGAGACTTTTTTCTATTCAATGCCTGGATAAGGCATTGATGGAAAATAATGGGTTGTCATTTGATCACTAATTCTTAAAACCTGTTTTGTGTACTATCAGAATTCATAAATTCCACTTTGAAATGTGCTTTCATTTTGACAGATCTGAAAATATAGATAAGAGATATTCTCAAGGCTAGAAATGAAGATAATATTAAAGCAGAATAACTACGTCTTGAAAAAATTTAAAACAGCTAATACAGAACCATTTCAATTTGACACTTACAAAGAGAATAGTAGTTATTTAAAAATAAATGACACCACACATTTCACTGCGTTCAGGCAACAATTGTGGAATCCTTAATTGTTACGCAATTTCTCCAATTACAAAATAAAGATATCACTAATCCCCATATCATTATTATAGTAAAAGCTAAGAAAAAGCAATCCATAAATTTCATTGTGATTATTACACAAATGTATATTAAGAGCTGAAAACAAATTTTATCAAATATATCCAAGCAACCACACCTTTCTTGAGATTTGTATTGGAAAGCAAAAGACCTTGCTTATAACCTTCCTGAGCAGAAGTCATTATATTTAATTTTCTTAATAGTACTATCTGAACTTTTTTGCACATGTATTTGTTTCTTTATTTATTGTCTGTCTTCTCCACTGAATTTCAAGGTCCAAGAGAAGAGGGAGCGTTACTCATTTTCATCGCTATTGCTAGCATCGAGGATAGCATCTGGCACGGTACCTCTAAAAGCCTGTTGGCCAGATGGACTGATGGAATCAATGAAAGAATTCAACTGCTACCTCAAGCAGAAGTGAGACAGAAGGAGAATCACTTTTAATTTTGTGCTTTAGTGTCTCTGACTGCGAAACTAGGCTGACTAATGCCTAACTTTTCAAAGGAAGTATTGCTATCTGAGAGAAAGTTTTAGAAAAAACAAATTATGCCCATGAAAGCACTGGGAGATGCAGCCTGTGGCACTGTCACGATGATCCATGACTATGTCCGTGAAGCTACTACCGCCTGCCTGGCATATCTTTAATTATCCACAATTAATTATCTACAATTAACGAGAGCCCTTGTTGGTATTAATCAGACAGTAAACACATTTCTTAACGTTGAGCTTTCTTTGTTGGTTTTGTACTTTTTTGTAATTTGGACCTCACTGTTATGTTTTATTCTTTACTGTAAAAAAAAATTTTTTTAACTTTCTCCTAATTACATCTATTTGGAAGGATCCGAAACTACTGCATAGTTATTATGAACACTTCATAAATATTAAATTTCAAAGTACTAGTAAAATCAAGTTCTCAGAGCCTATTTTCTTTTCCAGAATTAGGTGTTATATGGCAGATATAAAGGAAATGTATGATTTTCATAGCTCAATATGTTCAGATTATGACATAAAATACCTAGAAGAAAATATATTGGTCACCAAAGACCAAGAACTCCTGAAGGATGTGAATGTCTTGGTAAGAAGGAACCATAAATTTCTCATCGCCTTCCAATGGTATATTGCTATTATAGAGGTGATTAAGGTAAGTGTGAATATTAAAGAAATCAAGTTTGCTCTAAAACCTGATTGCTTCAGACTGACTGGCACTGAGGATAAGCCAGTGCATTGGCATGAAATGAGTTGCCTCTGAGAGCTTGTCCACTTTGAAAGGAGAAGAACTTTACTGCTCACACGTGCGTCATTCTTGCTCTACGTCAAGCTGCCACCTTGATGACTTGTCTCTGCAGAATATAGCAAAGATGGCCACCAAAGTGAATCATTTGGGATTCAGACACTGGGTTTATGATTCTAATGCATGTGCGTGTGGGAGGTGAGCAAAGAGGGGAAAGGGACTGGAGGTGGGGGCGGTTTGGTGGTCCCTTATGAAATGATATGGCTGATTCTAAATCCCATAAAATACTAATGCTATTTAACGTAAATGTACTTCTGAAGCCATGTTAGTTTTTCCTCAGGTATTTCTTCCTTATTGAGGACTCATGGGGAAGTTTGGAAGTTTCTCTGCATGCTTACGAGTTTAAAAAAAATAATATATTTATTTTTAATCGTGGTAAAATACATAACATAAAGATCATTTTAGCCATTTTGAGTGGACAATATTTTAACATTCAGTCCACTGACAATACTGTGTAACTTTCACCACTATATATTTCCAAATGATTTTCAGCATCCAAAACCAAAGCTCACACTCATTTAGCCATAACTCCCCATACCTCCCCTCTCCCCACCTCTGGTAACCACTCTTCTGCTTTCTGTCTCTATGAATTTGTTTATTCTAAGTATTTCATGTAAGAGAAATCACATAATATGTGGCCTTTTGTGTTTGGCTTCCTTTACTTAGCAAGATGTCTTCAAAGTTCATCCATGTTGTGGCATGTACCAGCACTTCACTTCTTTTTATGGCTGAAGAATATTCCATTGTTTGGATATACCACATCTTGTTTTTCCATTCTTCTGTTGATGGACATGGGTTGCTTCCACCTTTTGTCTATTGTGAATAATACTGTTATGAACCTTGGTATAGAAATGTCTTTCAGAGTTCCTGTTTTCAATTCTTTTTGGTATGCATCTAGGAGTGGAATTATTGGGTCATATGGCAATTCTATGTTTCATTCTCTAAGGAACCACCAAACTGTTTTCCATAGAGGCTTCACATTCTACATTCCCACCAATAACGTACAAAGGTTCCTATTTCTATGCATCCATACCAACATTTGTTACTTTCAGTTTTTAAAATAATAGCCATCCCAGTGGGTATGAAGTGGTATCCCATTGTAGTTTACCTTGCATTTCTTTAATGGTTATTGATATTGAACATCTTTTCATATATGATTTGGCTACTTGAATATTCTTTTTGGATAAATGTCTATTCAAAAACTTGGCTCATTTTTTAATTGGGTTGTCTTTTTGTTATTGAGTTGTAGGAGTTCTTTTTTTTTTTTTTTTAAAGATTTATTTATTTTATTACATATCTCCCCTTCCCCCCGCTGTGGCGACACGCCGATAGTGGTCACTGCGCAGGCGTGGCTTTCCCCGCTTGTGGGCAGTCTCTGCGTCCGTTCACGGCCGGCTTTCAGTTCGCGGGCGGCTGCCTGCGCTCCATCCGCAGGCGACCTGCCCTGCCCGTGGTGGCTCTTGCCATGTCCGTGGCAGCTTCTTGCCCTGCCCACGGCGGCTCCGGCCCGCCCATGGCGGCTTGCCATTCTCAAGGCGGTCTGCCCGCTAGGAGAGGTCCCTGGGAATCGAACCCGGGGCCTCCCATGTGGTATGCCGGCGCCCTATCCACTGGGCTATCGAGCCGGCCCCCTGTAGGAGTTCTTTATATATCCTGAATATGTATCAGATAGATAGTTCCAAATATTTTCTTCCATTCTGTAGGTTGTCTTTTGCTTTCTTGATAATGTTGTTTGATGCACAAAAGTTTTTAATTTTGATGAAATCTATTTTATCTATTTTTTCTTTTGTTGTTTGTGCTTTTGGTGTAAAATCTAAAAATCTATTGCAATTACTCCATTACTGCCTTTTTTTGGTACTTATATTATTATTGTCTTAGATTACATCTTTATTCATTGTATACTCATTAAAATAGATTTAAAATGTCATTTTATACATTTGCTTAAGTCTTATGCCAGGGGGAGGAGTTACAAACCAAAAGAACAAGAATACATTTATTATTATAAATAAATTATATATTTACCTGTGTAATTGTCTTTAGCAATGTTCTTTCTTTCTTCTTATGGCTTTGAGTCACCATCTTGTGTCCTTTTATTTCAGCTTGAAGGATTCCCTTTACCATTTCTTGAAGAGTAGGTCTTCTGGTAATGAGCTCTTGCAGCTTTTGTTTAGCTGTAAATGTCTTAATTTCTCCTTCACTCTTGAGCAATAATTTTGCCAGATATAGAATTCTTGGTTGACAGATTTGGTTTTGTCTTTAAGTACTTTAAAGTCTTCTGGCCTCCATAGTTTCTGACAAGAAATCTGCTGTTAATCTTATTGGTGATCCCTTGTAGGTGACAAGTTACTTTTCTCTTGTTGTTTTCAAAATATTCTCTGTCTTTGAATTTTGACACTTTCACCACAATGTGTCTTGGTGTAGATCTCTTAGACTCTCTCCTGCTTGGAGTTTGTTGAGTTCCTAGATATGTATATTCACATCTTTCATCAGAATTGGGAAGTTTTTGGCTATTACTTCTTCAAGTACTTTTCCTGCCTCTTTTTCTCTCTCTTATCCTTCTGGGACACTAATGATGCGTAAGTTGTTACGTTTGATGATGTCCCACAGGTTCCTCAGGCTCTTCATTATTTTTTCTTTCTGCTCCTCATACTGAATGATTTCAAATGTCTTGTCTTCAAGGTGCTTTCTTCCACCAGTTCAAATCTGCTGTTAAAGCCATCTGAGGTAGTTGGTTTTTTTTCCCCAATTACTGAACTTTGCAACTCTAAAATTTCTGTTTGGTTCCTTCTTATAATTTCCAACTCTATTTTGTTCAGATAATGTGTTCCTAATTTCCTCTAGTTCTTTGTATATGGGTTCCTTTAGCACACTGAACATATTTTATACAGCTGATTTAATGTCCTTGACTACTAGTTACAATGTATGAGCTTCCTCAGGGATGGTTTCTGATAAATTCTTTTTTTCCTGTGAATGGGCCATGGGCCATACTTTATTATTTTTTGTGTGTTTTGTAATCTTTTTATTGAGACCTGGATATTCTGACTATTATGTTGTTAGAACTCTGGAAGTCTACTTCTCCCACTCCCCCGCCCCCTTTTTTTGTAGAGGGCTGGAGCCATCAATTTGTGACTTTTCCTAACTATTTTTGCTCCCAATCAGGGTCTGCAGGAGAAAAGAGATAAAAAGGGGACTGCCTTTTTAAGACTCCTCTCCTACTTTTGTCTGAGGGGGGTTGGAACAATGAGCATTGTCAGAGCACACCCCCTCCAGCAATCTGAAGTAGCTGATCAAAAGCAGTGATCAGATCACACACCCCTGGATTTTGGACAAGGTCCTTATAGCTCACCCTGGTACCAGCAAGTTGCATCAGGAGCCCGGGATGCAGTCTCCACTGCTGCCTGCCATGTGGCTGGGGTAAGAAGGTTGGTAGCTGGTACTTGGAAGGTGAAATTCACCAGTGTTTAACACAATCTACTAGCCTCTTCCTTCAGCTCTTCCCTGGATGCTTTACCGTGTCCAAATATACCCCAGAGTTCCAAAATTGTTGATTCAGACAGTTTCTGCCAGTTAAATAGTAGTTTTGGTGGAGGGACAGATTCCTGGGGCTTCCTACTCCACTGTCTTCCCCAAATCCTTCCATTTTGAAATGGCCCAATTCCAATCCTCCTGGGTTCAGGTACAAATATATGTGATATACTTTTATTCCATTTTACTATTCATCAAAGATCTTTTTATATCTTTTAGGCTTAGGGTACTGAATTCCAATAGTTCCCTACCTATATAAAGTAAAAAAGCATTGCTTTGACTTTGCCTAATCGCTACCTCCTTCATGCTTCATGTGATACCAGCTCTCTCCAAATCACGCAGCTCTCTCCCTTCCCCACACTTTGACATCCATCATTGTCTGTATCATGCATTTTGAAACTTCATTATATATTTTCCAATGAAATGCCAAGTTCTTCAAGGACAGAGACTATCTTCCATATGTTGTTTTTATGTAATTACCTTCCCCTATCCTTTCCACTTCCAGCACCTTTTCTAACACCTCACATACACAGTGGGCATGTAATAAATGCTTGGTGAGTTGACCTGAATTCTAAAATGTGGTTCAGTCTTTCCCTAATCTTCACTCTATATCCTCTTCATGATCCTATTACCTCCCTTTTTAAGGAATTCTAATGCTTGGAATCTGTTATTGTCAGGCAAAATGTTATTTTAATTCTTAACAAAAATTGATCACAAATACATTTAGCCTAATATATGCAGAAACTGCACTGCGAATATTCTTAATCATTTCCTCTTTTTTTTTTTTAACAAAATGACCATCTTCTATTTGTATGAAAGGTAAAGAAAAAACATATTTAAATGGAAGTAATAGATAACTGAATAACTTAAAAGTGGACCAAGTGACAAAAGTGGCATTAGCCTGTACTTTAGAGTAATAGCAGATGGATAAATCCACAAAATAAAATATCTGAAAGTGGCCATTATATAATAGTTGATGACCCTGAAAAACATTTCATTTTTCAGAATACTTAGAAGCTTAATTCTTCATCCATCCACTGCCATTAGATTTTACTGCATGTTTGAAGAAAATGAATGATTCTAATCTTAGATTTCAGTTAGCTTTTAGAGCCAGTATATAGTTAGTACTTAAAAACAGCTTTAATGCAGATTATTGGGTAATTATGGTAAATGCCCAAATAATATAATTAATCTTAACTACTTCATCAAAATTAAAGTATCTTAGGATAAAACAAGACAACATGTATAAGTGCATACAGGGTTTTATACATAAGTTGATTTCAAAAATCTTAAGGCATCAAATATCAAACCTGGAAAAGAAACAACACTAAAACTGTGACCAACTGTGAAAAGTACATCCTACCTGCATGTACACTAGGGATGGTTTTCCTGCAGTTGTCTTTTTATTGTCAGGTCATGAAAACTCGAAAGCATATTTATCACTTCAAAGTTTTAAAGCCAGTCTTAAAGCTTGTCATTACAGTTGTTCTAACTGTAGGGCACTCAATCAGGGACCATGATTTTATTCCTCACATCCTCCAGCACTTGTCCTACCCTGTGCTACCTACCTGGTGAGCAGGTATTCAATGAATGCTTAGGGCTAATGAACTGTCATGTGGCTTGAGTAAAGCACCCTCAAATAATCACAAATAACAGTAAAAGAAATCAGTGTTCTCTGTTACTAGGTCAATGTTCCTGCAGAATGGAACTTTTTTCCTCCAAAATATTTTCCTTGACTGGAAAGCAGTAGAGGAAGGATGGGTGAGTTTCTGAAAATTCATATGCCTCTGTCAGCTAAGTATGACCCTTATTTATTTATTTTTAACTCATTTAGATAAAATGTGAAAATAGATGAATAAAAAGGAGTATTTAATTCTACCTTTGGAAGGGATCCTCATTAAAACAATTTTTTTCCAAGTCTGAAGTGATTTCTCTTATCTCTAGTCAATTTCTAGAATTGACGATGTTTAATAATAAGACTTATTAAAAATTTTTCATGATTTCAATAGCACAAGACAATACCCTTCCCCTTCCAAACATTAGGAATCATTCTCAGAAACACATATACCAGCCTGGGAATCATATTGTACATTCTCACAAAAGATTTTTTGAGATGACAAATACTAACCTTAAGGTTGGATAGGCAGTTGTTGAGGAAAATGTGCCACCTGTTCAGGAACAGCTGCTTCTGGCTGACACAGAGCAGACAGGTCAGCAGGGGGTACAAGGCCTGAGGAGAAAGGAGAGGAGCTCATGGGATGGTCTGTACTTCAACAAACTAGGTCACACATTCTCTGGAATGACCCTCTAGCCATCTCCCTCTGTGGGAAGAATCAGCCAGAACAGGCAGGACGTTTCCTAACAGTACAAAGCCCAATGGGTGCCATGCAGAGGCAGGCATTTTGCAAGTGTGCTTTGAAGACAGTGGTGACGGAATATTCTAGAGTTATGTATGATGTCCAATATGTTTTATGTATAATAATGTGGAGATGGAATTCACTGATTTAGTCCCCAATTATGAATTTTAAAAACAAGCTCACCATCTTAATTCACTCTTTCAATCCCTCCAAACACAGGAAAACATACTAATTTTGAAAATGTTCTTGGCTTTTTTTGCTTGTAAACATTTACCAATTTTCTCTGTCTTAGAGGTAGGCGTATATATTTTCATTTGCATGCAACCTTCCTGTAATTAAGGAAGATTCCTAAAAGAAATGTTATTGCATCAGTAAACTCTACCAAGACAAATTTAACCACAGGAGGAATTTGCTTATGACCAAATAAACAGAGGTGCTACTGTGCTTTTCCTGCCAATTGGACTGGTCTCCCACAGCAACTGGAGAAGTCAGTAAGCTAATGGGCGGCCAACCCAAAAAATATGCAGGCAGAACCGCTTACCATTTTGCTAATTCAGATAGCACACAATTTTATCTATGGCTCCCAATAAATTAAGGCTAATGAATACTTAAACAAAAATATAACTTGCTCATCCATTAACTTGAATTAGCAAGAAACAATGCCACAATGAGATTCAGTGTTTAACAATTATTAATTTAGTTTTAAACTGACTTTAATGCAACTCTAATTCCAGTCAGTAGTCTAAAAAAAAAATGCATGCAATTAGTCACAATGGACACCAGATCAGACAATGTAGATAAATGAGCAAATTCATTACCACTGTGAGCAAAGCAACTCTGAGTACATGCTCACATCATGGTGGCAACCTTTATACTTTGAAGACTAGCAAGAACCATGCTGGTAACTGGCTCCCTAAGTACCTGCCTCCCCCAAATATCACAATCACAGCTTGTCTACCTCGGGCCAATTAAAAAACCAGAGTTAGATTTGCCACAGAGGATAAAAGGGTGTGGCAATTTAAAAGAACTTTCAATACAAAGGCCTTCCCAAGAATTGTTTCCCCAGCCTTCAGAGAATCATTCTTATCTCTTTCCCAACTCCCTTTCTGGCCTGGTTCCATTTTTATTTTGATGGCCAGGATAGGAATTATTCAGTGGAGACTCATGGAGCTTGAGAAGAGAAAATGCTATTATAGTCAGTCTTCAGACTGGAAACAAATTCTTAGAAATTAAAGCAAAAATCAAGCTAAGCCAATCTTAAAAAAATTAACAACAGAATCTTTAGGATGAGAAGGGCCATCTGAGGTGACATGGTCTCACTTTTTTTTTTTTTTTTTTTTTTTAAGGAGGTACCAGGGATTGAACCCTAGACCTTGTATATAGGAAGCAGGCAGTCAACCACTAAACTATACCTGCTCTCCTGGTCTCATCCTTTTATATCAGAGATTCGGTCATGGTCAATACTAACTGCAAGCTCCAAATGTTGAAATGCTACCTATTTTCAGGGGGCTGTAGGCAATTGTCATCCATGGAACCCGTGTGGCTCTCCAAGAGATTTCTGCCTAGGAATTTTAGTCTCCACAGGTTTTTTTTCTTTCGATTTGCTCATAGTTACTAACCAAGGAATGCTTCTTTCGAGAAGAAAGTTCCAGTGTGGTGTCATAGAGGCTTTCAACAAAGTTTCTAAGGCAGGGAACGTTCACTTCATTTTTAACAGCCTGAAATAGAGATGGACATTAATATTATATGAATCAAACTGTTGACTCTCTAATCCAACTTGAAGAAGTTCTTAAAATAAAAATATAACTCACGGCAGCAACTGGGACAAGAATTTCAACAAAAAGTCCAGCCAAAGCATGCTTGATATCTTTGTCTTTGACCTCGAGGAAATAATGTGCACATTCCTAGGAAGTAGAAAAAAGAGTAAAGGGAGGGAGAGGAGATTGAATCACTTATTCTTTCAGTTACTCATTCATTTTCTACAAATTTCTATTGACTCCCTGCGTGTGGGACCCTAAGCTCTTAATGAGCCCACAAACAGAGAAGATGAACATGGGAAGAGAGGCAGAAGACATCAGATGTATCAATTTAGGCCCTATGCCAGACAGTCTGAGCACAGAGCTGTTTACTTGCTCTCCCTGACATTTAGGTACATTTATTATTCAGATAGTTTCATAAGCAAGCCCGAATGCTTCCCCTCCCTACATCTGAAGAGGAAACCTTTGGAACTCCTCAAGCAAGGCTGTCTTTGCCTGTGGGATACTGTTGACAAAAGGGCACTTTTGGTTGCTCAGGAATGCATTCTGCAAGGAGGTCAGTCTGTTCAGAATTCTCCCAGCCCCTTTATCCTTTCTGGCCTTATTTTGGTAGTAACTTACTGTGGTCTATAGTGGGTGTTGTTTTCATGGGAAAGAGTCCAATGCCATATGTATTTGATAATGTGCTAATACCCACATTCACTATTACCATTTATTTCCAGTAAATATTGGGACCATTGACAAAAACGGTTTCTAAAGTCCTCAGTCTATCAATTTCACACTAGGATCTAACTCCAAAATAGGAAGTATTAGCATGGAAAATCATTGAGAACTTTTTGCCAGTACAGCATGGAACTTTCTGGTCCCCAGGATTGTGGGAAGGGTATTTTGTACATGAATGAAAATACTCTCAAGTAGTCATCCAAGTACAACGGTATGTGAATTATGAATATGTGAGGGATAATAAGAATAGTTAACAGTTATTGTGTGCTTACCATGTGCCAAACTTTACATGGATTATCTCACTGAATTAACAAAACCCCTCTCTAAGACTAAAGTCATTATTACCACTTTTCAGATAAGATAAAGGAGGCTGAGGGGTGTTAAATGTGGCTTGCTAAAGTCACAGAGCTGGTAAGTGCTGGAGCTTGAATTTGAACTCAAGAAGTTTCATACATAGCCTACATTCTTTCAAAAATTTTAATAGCTTTATAGGAATACCATTCACATACCATACAATTTGTCCATTTGAAGTGTACAATTCAAAGGCTTTCAATATATTCAGTATATTGTGATGCACCCATCATAACAAATTTTAGAACACTTTCATCACCCCAAAAAGAAACTCCACACCTCTTAGAAGTGTCCTTCCACTTTCCCCATCCACCCTAGATCTAGACAACTAATATTCTACTTTCTGTCTCTATAGATTTGCCTCTTCTGGATATTTCATATAAATGGAATCATACAATATGTGGCCCTTTGTGACTGGCTTCTTTCATTTAGTATAACGTTTTCAAAGTTCACCCGGTTTGTAGCATGCAGCACTACTTCCTTTCTTTTTATTTCTGAATAATACTCTATTGTATGGCTATACCACATATTGTTTAACCATTTACAAGTTGATGGACATTTGTGTTGTTCCTGCTTTTTGGCAACTGTGCATACAGCTGCAGTGAATACTCATGCACAAGTTTTTGTGTGGATATATGCTTGTTTCCTTGGGTATATAACTAGGAGTGGAATTTCTGGGTCAGACAGTAATTCTAGGTTTAGTCCTTTCAGGAACTGCCAGACTGTTTTCCGAAGTGGCTGCACCATTTTGCATTCCCACCAGCAGTGTTGAGGGTTCTGCTTTCTCCACATCCTCGCCAACACTTGTTATGGTCTGTCTTTTTTATTCTAGCCATCCTAGTGGGTGTGAAGTGGTACAGCCTATACTGTTAGCCCCTCTATCTAAGCTGTCTATTAAGGACCTCACCTAAATCTAATTCACAGTAGCATTAGAAAATTCCTTTTGGATACTAAAGGTTTGTAAACTCTAATAGAGCTGAACGTCTGCTAAATCCCCAGTAGCAAGAATTCTTTTGTTAATACACAGTGATGAACACTATGCAATAAACATGTAAACCTGTACAGTCTAGATGATGTTTATTGTATCAATGAAAGAGGATTATTTCTTTATCCAATTAAAGTTCTCATACCTATGAAAGTCAATATAGCCAACCCCATTCTATTGATTCTAAAAAGTAAAAAATCAGTTCAATCTCATTCACAGAATAGGTAGCCCATTTATGAAAAAGGGGGGGGGGAGTTGACAAGACATTCCAATGTATATCCTACTCCAAAGATGATAATATGTAAGTTTTAAAATGAAATTATGTGCCTGCGACTCTGTGTTTTTCTTTGGTTACAAAGTACTCTACTTCATGTACCCATGTGCTTCATGGGGAGAAGTAGGATTTTTTTCCATACTGACAAGTAAATGGTTTTTTACATCCCAGGTCAGTCATCTGGAGGCAAAGGACTGCTCAAGCTGACAGCCTTTGGCTCTCCTGCCCAAGATATTACCTGCATAAACTGGAGAGAAGCCTCGAAGTCTTCCACTGGGTACATCTTAATTCGAAAGAATTTCATTCCCATTATCAAGCTGATTATGCTTTGAACCACATATGGACTCTGCTCCTTATGCCGCAATTCCTTCAGCTCTGCCATAAATTTCTTCTTTACAGCAGGGAATCTGAGAGGACATAAGTTATTTGTCAAATACTGGGTAGGAAAGTCACTACCCATTATCTAAGAGTGACAAAACATGAGAGATGTGATCCTTTGAATCAGCTGAAGTGTAATGGCGAGCCTTGTGTCAGGATTTGATGTTTGACTTTTGGTCCCGTGTCCAATTGTCTCTTTCCCTCTCTTAGTCCATAAGATGCTCAACATCTCCTTCAGGCCAGGGAGCAGATACAGAGTTATTCAGATGCTCTCAAACAGGCCAGGGTCTTAAATCGAGCATGATGAAAAGTGCCATTTCCTCAGGGTCTGCAACTTCCAACATACTTCTAGACCCTGAGGGCTTGGACACCAAATCGTGAGCATCTGCTATTTCTAACAGTGACAGCAAATGATTTTGGATTTGTATTCCAATTAACACCAAGCAAAATACCTACACCCATTTCCAATGTTTTTCTGTGTTTTTTGTTATTATTATTCTAAACACTTTATATTACTGACTCAATCCAACAACTCCAGAGGTACATTTCTATTGTTAGCCTCATTTCATAGATAAGAAAATTGTGCAAAGAGAAGTGAAATAATTTACCCAGGCTCCTGACTCCAGAGTCTCTGCTCTCAATACATTCTGCTATCTTCACAGCAGCAATTCTGGGACTGAGGTAGCAGCCAGCCTCATGTTATGATGAGGTTACGAGGCAGAGGGGTCAAGTCATCTGCATAAGGTCCCAAGCTGGTAAGCCACTGACTGACCTGGGTTTCAGCCCAGGTTTCAGGTCTCTTAGGCTCTAAGAATGAGGCTCAGCAATTTCTATTCCTACTGCTTTGGTTGTTTGTTTTATAGTTTTATGCTAATGATTATCGAATAACATATTTTTTTAGGTTAAAGGAGAATCTGGTAGTGGGAAGTTTCAAAAGCCAACATACAAGGGACTTTATGATTTGGTCTGGGGTTCAAAAAAAGAAGTAAAAAAGATAGTCCCTACCCCCAAGGAATGTCCTGAAGCTCGTTGCATTTTGTTTCCTGGGACCCTGAGCCTGATGCTCCACGTAAGTGAAAAAGGGTCCATTAGGGGCAAGGCATGACGAGAAGGGGCACCTATGGTTATTAAAGTTTAGGGAAAACTGAAAGAATCCCAGAAGTTTGGAACAACTCTTGATACTTCAAAATAGACATTTTAGGACAAATCAAGTATGTGGCAAACATGCAGCTATTGCTTCACCAAAAAGGCAGTAGAAGGGGCTTATGATTGGCAAGTGGGGTGTGAGGGGCTTCTCGGGTGCCAACAGGATGGTCATTCTTGACACGGCATGGGGGGGCGTGGGGTTACACGGTGTTTCCTTCCTCACAGTTTGTTAATATTGTGTATTTATGTCTTAGGGACTTTTCTGTTTTGCTACATGTATTTCACAACAGAAAATGGCTTTAATAAGGCAACAGAGCTCAAAATATAAACAGCTTCAAGGAGATTTAAATGCTTTATGCACGAGATATTCCCTATGGGCTGCCAAGACAGGTGAGGGTATTTCAGGGCATAGTCCTCATCGGTGGTGACATTGTGGCTTTCCACAAAACACCCGCTTTCAAGTCAGAATCCTCAGCTGGCCCATTATGGGATTCCTAAAATATTAGGAAAATGTCATTGAAAATACTAGTTTTATTTAATTTAGAGGTAAAATATCATGGAGATTAACTGCAAAATTATGTATTAATTATTTAGATTAGGGAATCTGCAAAAATTAAAATACAAACTTTATCCATTAAATTTACAATAATCTATTATTTGTCAGGTAACATCTATTTGAGGCTTTTATAACTACATGATTGAATATTTTGGAATATAAATTCTAAAGCCCTATGTCATCATTCATTTTTACTTCTTAAAAAAAAAATGGTTGCCGCAGCTGCTGCTGACAGCAGCAAGTAGAAGGGCAGCACTTACTATATGCCGGGGCGGTTCAGTCCACTGTACAAACAGTAACTCAGTTAATCCCCACAACAACCCTGTGAGCAGGTACCATTATGACACACTTTCGACAGAGGAGGAAACTGAGGCAGAGATTTAGTAACCTTTACGGCACCCAGCTGATAAGTGGTGGATCTGGGATTTGAATCCAGACGGATCCAGATGTCTGTCTGCAAAGTCCCTGCTCTTAATCTCTGAGAATGCACATTACGCCCACAGCAGTGGTTCTCTAATTGGGCACCCCAGATCAGCAGCAGCAGCATCTCCTGGGAAATTTCCAGAAACACACATCCTCCTGCTCCAGCCCAGGCCTACGGACTCAGAAATTCTCAGGGTAGGGCCCAGCCATCTGTGTCTCAGCAAGCCTTCCAGGTGGTTCTAAAGTCTGAGATGTATGATGCTTTACATTTTTTTTTAAAGATTTATTTTTTATTTATTACATCCCCCCCCCCCTTTCTGCTTGCTCTTGCTGTGTGTCCATTCTTTTGTTCCCCTCTGTCTGCTTTGTCTCCCCCCCCCCCCGTTGCGGCGACGTGCCGATACCGGTTACCACGCAGGCAGCTTTGCCCCGCTTGTGGGCGGCTTCTGCTTCCATTCATGGCCGGCTCCGCTTCAGTTCGCGGGTG
>PVKH010001063.1:0-32445 GCA_004027955.1 Chaetophractus vellerosus | reverse complement strand
AGTCAGCCAAAGAGGTGCCTTTGCAAAATATACCAATATTTGGTTGGTCTTTATAAAGGGTATTTATTTGGGGTAGAAGCTTACAGTTACCAGGCCACAAAGCTTAAGTTTCTTCTCTTGCCAAAGTCCACATGTTGGAGCAAGACAGCTGCCGACGTCTGCTAGGGCTCAGGCCTTTGGGTTCCTCTCCTGCCAGGGCTGCATTTCTCTCTGGGCTTAGCACTTCTTCCACAAGGCCAGCTGTAGACTATCAGGCGAACGGTCCTCTCCAACATCAGAACTGCATCTCAAAAATCTGCTTCTCAAATATGCTCCCTCCGTCTTTTGCCTTGCCTTTTATACTTGAGACCACACCCACCGAGGGGTGGGGCTCAACGCCCTACTGATGCAGCCCAATCAATGCCCTAATCATAACCCAATCATGCCCAGATGAACAGATCAGTTTACAAGCATGATTCAATTTATATTTTTGGAATTCATAATTAGATAAAACTGCCAAACCATTACAATCATGATCCCTCTGATGGATCTTGGCAGAGTACAATGAAAAGATTCACCATTCACCATTCTAGATACTATTAGGAACATTTATGATTCATGGGAGGTGGCCATATTATCAATATTAACTGGAATTTGGAAGAATTTGATTCCAACCCACAAGGACGACTTTGAAGGATTCAAGATTTCAGTGGGGAAGTAATTGCAGATGTGGTAGAAAAAGCAAGAGAACTAGAATTAGAAGTGGAGCCTGAAGATAAAATCTAAATTGCTGTAATCTCATGATAAAATTTTATAAGATGAAGAGTTGCTTCTTTTTTTTTTTTAAAGGAGGTACCAGGGATTAAACCCAGGGCCTCATACATGGGAAGCAGGCACTCAAAACCACTGTGCTATATCTGCTCCCCAATGAGAGTTGGTTTTTTAGTTTGTTTGTTTTGTTTTTAGAAGGTACCTGGAATTGAACCCAGGACCTTATACATGGGAAGAAGGAGCTTAACCACTGAACTATATCTGCTCCCCAAGAGTTGCTTCTTATGGATGAGCAAAGAAAGTGGTTTCTTGAGATGGAACCTATTCCTGGTGAAGATGCTGTGAACTTTGTTGAATTGACAACAAAGGAGTTCAAATGTTACATAAACTTAGTTGATAAGTGGACAGCAGGGTTTGAGATGACTAATTCCAATTTTGAAAGAAGTTCTACTGTGGGGGTAAAATGTTATCAAACAGCATTACACACCTCAGAGAAATCGTTCATGAAAGGAAGAGTCCATCAATGTGGCAAACTTCACTGTTGTCTTATTTTAAGAAATTGCCACAGCTACCCCAGCCTACAGCAACCACCATCCTAATCAAGGAAGATGTTGATTAGCCTTTTTTAGTAATAAAGTATTTTTAATTAACATATGTACATTGTTTTGGGGTTTCTTTTTAGACATAATGCTACTGCACATATAACTTTTATATGCACTGGACAACCAAAAAATTCGGGTGACTTACTTTATTGTGATATTTGCTTTATCATGGTGGTCTGGGACTGAACCCACTATATCTCTGAGGTATGCATGTGCATGGAATAGTATTCTTTCAACTTTTCACTCATTCATTCCACAAGAATTTGTGAGCCCAAGAGAAAGGGCACAAGGTGGTGGGGATAAAACATAGACCAGAACCTCCCTTGAGGTTGATTACAGTCTGGAACGTACAAGCTTAAAGTGGAAAGCAGGGAGGTGGGACATTCTAGGGTGTGCTCTTAAGCTAAGTCTTGCAAGAATGGTAAGAATGTCTCAAAAATACAGGCTGGGGAGGGGAGGGGATGACAGTGAGACACTCCAGGCTAAAGCAACAAACTGATTTTATTTGTTATAGACATCAACATTAGAAGAGATAGTTGAAAGGTAAGGAAAGCCATACTCTGGAAAGTACCGGGTGCACTGCCAAAGAGTTTATTCTCTATGCAGCTGGGGCTATTGAAGGCTTTTAAGCTAATGAACTGGGATTTTAGAACCAATATCCTCACCATGCAGCAGTGTGAAAACTGCTTTCATCAAGGAGAGTTGAGCTATAGCAATAGCAAAGGGGAGAAATGTTGAGGTCCACACTGACAGTGAGTGGAAGGGGAGGCTGGAGAGGATGGTTCAGGAGTCATTTAGGAGGTGGAATCAAATGAGTGTCATGATAGATTCCAAAGAAGAAAATGTATTTTAAAGGAGCAGAGATGCTTTTTATTCTAGGATAGGAGGAAAGCAAACAGCAATGGGCTTGTTGGTGGGAGACTAGGAAATTGAGCAAATCCATGTTGGATTTATCTGTCAATGAGGAGGCTATATCACTTGCTATAAAGGAGAAGAATAGCCTGGTATGATGAAGGTTTGACACAGCCACTGTGAGAGATGGAGAGCAGCATGTAAAAAGATATCTAGGTGGTATTGTGGGCCAGTTAATATCTTTTCCGGACTCTTGCAGTGGAAGCATTATGCAAGTCAACTTACCCCTTCACTGACAGCCTTCAGCACCTCAATGCCTAAGTCAAAACGTGAATGACTATATGCCTCCAGCTCTGAGGTGTTGAGGGGTAGTTTGGCAGGAGGATGGGAGCTAAAGTGTTATTATAAGAGCTCTGGGCTGGGTACAACAAAAAGCATGGAGGACTGGAGCTGAAGAAACTGGAGGTCTTGATGAGATGAAAGATTGGATGTAGTGAAAGTAAGGAAGAGAAAAGCCAGAAGAGGAGCTCATGTCAAAGAAAGGATATTTCTGAATTAGTACAGTACTTCTGTGCAAGGTGCATTTGTCTTACACAGTAATTTATTATGCAGATAAATTGCAGAGGTAGATGAGGAAGTAATCCCTAGAAATCACGCAGCTAATGAATGAAGAACTGAGAATGTAACGCTGACTTTCCCTATTGCTCTGCCTACCCCAAATACAGCAAAAACATTAACAAAGATTTGGAAAACATTTGCTAAATATCAGGCACAATGATGAGCACTGATTGATTGAGAAACCATGTCATAAATTAAACTGAGCAATTACTAATGTGATATTCTGAAAAAACAAGGAATCCAAGCTACCTCTAAATTAAGCAAGGTTTGTCATTAAAGAGCTGCGTAGTCACATTTTTCCTGTGGAAATACAATTTTGTATCAGTAAATGAATAGACAGTGCCATTAATTTTTATGGTCAAGGTCCTTGAAATTACAGTGTCTATGAAAAGTACCTCCTAAAAACAAAATAAATAAACTAAAAAGTTATTTCACAGCTTTACTTTCCTGGCTATAATATTAAACTGCATACATTTTTTCCTTAGCTTTTTCTGCTAACTACTAATTTCTGTTCAGACTGCAATTGAAATTGCCCACAAAATGATTCATTTTTTTTCCCTCCACAATTACTTTTTGTGTCTTTCACCTCTAATGAGATGACCTCCACCCATTGCATCACTTTATACAAAGCAATCAGGAGCTTTACATTTAAAAATAGTTTTCATTAAATTAATTTTAAAAGAAATATTTGAACATGAAAATTTGCATAAGATAAATATTTTATACGGGAAATAGTAATAAAAATTAATATTTAGTTATATTATTCATATGTAAGGGGAGAAACCTGCTAACAAATTTGGAAGCCACGGTTTTCCTCCTCAAATATTCCAAATAGCACATATGGAAAACTTTTGCTGTTCTATATTTTAAAACTTGCTCATATTAACTCTGTTTTACTGTTTTTAGACTATGCTAATGATTATATTTCCCACATATTTTCTTGTGTGCTCACACAGAGTGCCACAGAGATATATATATATAAATAAATTATTGCAAAATCCACATAACCACTACAACCAAATGGGAAAGAACCCAATATTATACATACTAAGACTTCTCCATGAAATGTGAGGAGGAGATAGTTCCTAGAACATTCTTCTTCTGTGCATTTTGCAATATTTAAATGGTCAGTGAAGCTCTCATTGGCTGCTCCATGGGCAGGCTCTCAGGAGGCATTTACCCCTCTGTTCTGTCTTCAGAGCACTACTTAGGAGGGCCACAGTCTTAATGACCCGATGAATTTAGTTCAGATTCTCAGGGTTCTTCAATCCCACAAAACTGTCTCTGGGAGAATGAGATTGCAATCACTCCTGAGCCAGTTACTCTTTTATTTTTAATTTCTGGAGATACAAACTTCCTGCACAGGACCTAGAACAGTGAAAAGATTCTACAACCTGGGTCTCAGATTTTACCATCCTTTTCTGTGTGTTTTTATTAGATAATCTATCAGCACTGAGAAATCCCTGAAAAACGTTTAACCTCTAAAAAGACTAAAGCAAATTTGAATATCTCGTTCTCAGAGCATATATAAATACTCTTAACACTGGTCTCCACAGTCCTTGCTGACCCCTGAAGTATGAATTCATGCAATTGATAAAATAGCATCCGGAAATATTCATAATTGTTTTGTGTTCTAACCATAACCTATTACCAGTTAAAGGAATAATTCTTTAAACTATATGAGGGCAGTAGCTTAGAGCGGTTGTTTTCAAAGTGTTGTTCTTAGATCAGCAGTATCAATACCACTTGGGAATTTGTTAAAAAGACAAACTCTTGGGCCCCACCCCAGACATTCTGAATCAAAAACCTAGGGTAGGGCTCAGCAATCTGTTTTAACAGGTCTTCTAGGTCTTTTAGTAGAACAAACATGGTTGTACTCAAACAAATATTTGTGGAGGTAAGGAATAAGTGAATGAGTCCTAGTCTGTGAGAGAGTTGAAAATAAAACTTAGATTTCCATTCTCAGGCACTGAAATTCTCACCCAGTAATTAGAAAAACACCTAAACTGGGTACTATTAGATAAAGCTCAAACATAGTGTTCATTTATTAGTACTTGACCACACTACGCTGTCATTACTCTTAATCACTGAATTGCTCATAATTTTTACATCCCAGTTTCAGAATGAGGGTGTAGAGCTGTATGTCTTAGTGCCTTACTACTTGAATGGGTCCAAGGTGTTGGTAAGAGACGAATATATACAATCATACAAAATCGCATCATCCTACACTGCCCACTGTGGGAATCTAGACAGTGCTGCTTCTTGACTTTGAGGTTGCTGGTCTGTGGAAATAAAGATAAGCAGATCATCTAATTAGCTCAAATTACAAAAACAGAGCCTAGTATAATTGTTAACAATATCTAACATGTAGTTTAGATAAAAGTGAAGGCAATTTACTTTTAGTCATTATGACATTTAAAATGTCTGAAATTTTCTAGGTGATAGCTTGAGCATGCTTCCAGTCATCTGGGCCATTTCTGCTGGACAACTAATTCAGGAATTGAGGAGAGGAGAGTAATTTTCCTAGTAGACCCCTCACTCACCTTATTCTAGAGTTTCCCCATATTGCCAAACTCAGAGTCACGAAGAAAAGATGAAATTATTTACTTCGTGAGCAATATGCGAACAAACAGTTATAGCAAATAATATGCTAAAGAAGGGGTACTGCTTTTATATACATCCCTTAAGATGTTCCCAACACTAAAATAAGTTCTTAGACTTTCAAAAAACAGTGAGGACAACTTCATATATATATATTTAATTAAGCTTGAGTTTCTTGATTCTTATTTAGATATGGGGTCACTTAAAAATTGTAAAGTAAAAATTTCATACATGCTCACACCTATACACGCATATGTAAAAATATTTTTATATAAAAAATAACTTGCTAAAAGTACCACTTACCAAAAGATATGAGAAAAACCAGTGGGCTTTTTATTTTGTCCAAACCTTGTTAGTCATGTTTTGGTTTTGGATTTGCAGTCTGTGGAGTATTTTATACTTCTCAAATTTCTTCTCTTCACTTGTGACTCTCAAACCTAATAGAAATCTCCTTTTCCCCTTCAAGTAATACTTGTCTGCTTCTAGGGCTATCAAGGGAATACTTTCAAAAAAATTGTTCAAACTAGCTGGAGCAGTGCACAAATACATACTGAATATGAACATGCTGAAAAGCAGTCGTCAAAATAGCCAAAATAGTCTAAAAGCTCATTGTAAAAAATACAGAGAACAAAGTAAAAGGAGTGCCTTAAGGGCTTAGTTTCAATTTCTGCAATAATCCACCATTTCAGATAGAGTTAATTCCCTAGACTGTGTACATATGGATAATTTAATTCCACAGATAATCCCTCATATTTGTTTTGGGATAAAGTGTCAAACTTTTCCCACTAAACCTTTTCACCTCACCTTTGGACAAGTGGTCAAACGGCGGGATTTGCGGTTGCCTCTCGTTTGCCTGACCCTACATGCCGAAGGCAGTGCAAACAAAATGTGAAATAGATCTCTCCACTTCCCTTCTCCCATCGTTTCAGCTTTTTTTGCCGGATTTGGGGAAGGGAAGTGAACAATGGAGAAGTAAAATGTAAAAGTGAAAGTTAAAAAAAAAAAAGACCTTTAATTTATTTCAATAACATGGGGATTATTATAACATTTTAATGTGATAGATAAGATGGAAACCTCTAAATGGAAAAGAGTTATCTGGTTGTTCTGTTACACAAGGCAATATTGCAAAAAGCTTAGGATTTTGAGGCAAAAGGAGTGTGTTTCAATTGCAGCTCTGCTACTTGTTGGATGAGTGACCTTTGGAAAATTATAAAAAAATCTTTGAAGCTCAGTTTTCTCATCTATAGAGTAGGAATAATAACTTTCTCCCAATACTGTTGTAAGGATTAAATAAAATCATGCACCGAAGAAACAGGTTTAAACAATATGTGCTATAGTTACTATTTAAGAGAAAAAGTATAGAAAGTGGAGAACTCTAATATTGGTTGTTTATAGAACCAAGGTGCTTTGGAGTTGAAGCACTTCAAAATATCATTGCCAGCAGCAATCAGCAGTTTCTCATGGCTCCTATTTTTATATCCCCTATTATTGTTTCAACATGTTCTACACACAGTAGCTGTTCACTACATATTTGCTAACAATTCACAAAATCTTTTTGTCTGCACAACTGACAGATTGAAATCCAGAACAAAAACCAAGAGTCTTTACCACATCGTGCTTTCTGGCTGGAGATGGGTAGCCAGACAAGCACAAATAATTCATATTTGTAAAGTATGTATATGTATGTGTATATATATTTATAAATACATATATAATTATAATGAAAAATGCTAAACTAAATAACAGAATTGTCAAGTTGTATTAACCAACTTCTCAATAATCAAGATATGGTGTTGTTATAAATTTCCTTTTCTATGAATTGTCATTTATTGTATATAGAGATGACAAAGGCACTGGAGTTCTAACTTTATACTTTTCTTCAAAAACCCTTATGCCCATGAAATATGTCATTGAATCTGGCAGACATTTTCTGAGACAGTCTACAAAGTTGCATCATATAACATGGGAAAATATAATGGATTTTGATTCATAAGAAATTGTATGAGGTTCCTTTTTTGTTCTGTTTTCATAGATTCAAATGAAGGTTTTTTAGCTGCACTCAGCATCACTAGAGCGAAAATATTTGGCACCTGTCATAATTATCAAAGAATTAAATATTTGCTATTCTTTAGTGTACTCATCAGATTAGTTTCAGTTTCAAGGGATCAAATCTCAACTCTAACTAGCTTAAGGAGAAAAAGAAGAAAGCATTGGCCCCCTGCCCCTGCCTCTCTTTTCTTTGCAGTTTCCTCATTCTCTCCTGCTCTCATAGTTCTTCTGCCTTGGGGTGGGACCACAGTCAGCACCAGTTGTACTACCAGGGAAAAAGCATGTCCTTTCTTCAAATATCAATTATATTTTTCATCCTGGAAAATGCTCTTTGATGTACTTAACTGAGGTCACTTCGTGGGCCAATCCTGGGTCAGGTGTGTGGGAGTAGGTGGTGGAGGGGATGAGTCCAAGACCAGAACAAGCGTGGAAGGGAAAAGGATTCTGGGAAGACAGAATTAGCTACCTTGATATTTAGTAGGACAAATAATTTTCACTAGTAAATAATGTTTTAGAAATTCCATTAACTTCTGTAATAGTTTGAATGAGTATTTTGAGCTAAACAACATAAAAAGAGAAAATGCTTTGTCTTAAAACACTTATTATACATTTATAGGGAACTTCACAGCCGTAGACATTACTGTAGCTGAAGAAAAAATATAAAACATAATTGCTGAATTTGAACAAACTCTTAACATAAGGATTAAATCCATGCGTGATGTCAGAGGTATTATAGTGCTTTGACATATCAGAAGACAAAAGTTTCCATTACTCCTTTTGAGAAAATGAATTCACCAAGACTTTCAGCATCATAGTCCTCAAGCATATCCTTTCATACCAGCAGGGCTGAGAAAACATTATGCCTCCAAAGAACATTTTCAAGTAAAACACTTCAAAGTAATTCCAATTAAAAGCATCAAAATAGTGAGGAGAGAATATATATCAAATAATGTCTCAGAAGGGAGCCGAGTTCTACCTACGTTCTCTAAGCTGATAGTGTTCAATCATCTGTCTCTTCTACAGGCAAGAGTATTTTAGGGGGCTGGAAAAAATGAATGAGTCTCATCACTGCAGGACTTGTCAGAGGCTTTGATGGGTCAGTATGTAACACTTCCAAATCTATTTGACTTATAATGATTTTTTATTTACATGACAGCCTCTGACAATCTAGCTATCTCCAGCCTTTCCAATCTCCAGTTATCCTACACTGATGAAGAAACGATTTATAAATCGGATTACTTCTCTATCAAGGTGTGCTAAATACCTTCTACTTTCTCCTCTGGATCCCCTGGCTACCCTTCTCTGTCCTGTTCTTGGGGGCTGACCTGTATTGACTATACTTCCCTCGCTCTAGCTGCTGACTAGGCTTGCTAAATGGAGAGCACAGGTCGGAGATGGGAGAGGAAGAAAAGAATGAGTTCTGATTTTAAGCCCCTGCTAGCTGCCTGTGAAGTCCAGCTCCTGGAAATCCTCTCAGTCTTCAGGTTCCATTATCTGTTCACTTCCCATATCCTTTCAGCATAGAAGTAGTAGCAGTCATTGCAGGTGTCTGCCTTGGGCCTGGTTCTTTAGAGGGTCCCACTGTGGCCGCATTCTGGTGAGGCCCTTCCCCACAATGTAAGGATTCTGCAGGGCCCAAAAGATATGCCTACTCAGAGCTTGCTCTCTCCTCTTCTAGACAACATTTGAGTATTCAGAATCGCAAAATTCACTTCCCAGACTGAGCCATAACTGCTTCCAAGATGGCAACTGTCCTTTTCCCCAGACCCACCCTCCAAAGACAACTATGCTGTGGTTGAATGAATCCTGGTGCCTCAGAGGTGGCCAAAGGGTAGCAGTGTATGGAGTGAGGATGGATTTTGGACATACAAGCTAGAGGTTCCACCCAGAAGTATGAGCATCTTGTTTCTGGTTCTTTAAAGTGCTGCCTTCTTGCCATGTGTCCACAGAGCCACCTAATAAGGATGCCTTTTTCTAATTTGACACGTGTGCCATACAAAATAATGGTAACCCTGGAACTAGAAATAGATGAAAGTTTTTTGAATCACGCTGTCCTAAACCCTAAGTTTTCCCTGAAGGTGCTCCATGAGCAGGAGGGAGAACTATCAAGTGGCTAGGGTCCTCTTTAATCGAGAGCAGCTGGTTTCTGGTTTGCTTTATATATTGAGTTACTTGTAAAGTTTCATTTGAATAAATGGTTCTGTAGATAAACTAAATCTGAAAGTCACTGGACTAGATGATCTCTACATGCCCTTCAAGTGTGACCATTAGGAGGCTTTATGGTGCTTTATCACATGCAATCTTCTAATCTCTTGTTTTTAGACCCTTCATTTAAACTATGAAATTTTTCACTATCCTACCTATTTGCCTTACTGGTCCTTGTTCACACATGCTCTCTAACTCATAATATTTCTTTCTTTTTCCCACTGCATTCTTCAAAGCACTGCTCAAAATCCACCACCTCTGTGAAGTCATTCCAAGTTAATGTAAACAAGGATGAGATGCTTTAAACTCTTCATCAGATGCTGCTGGAGTTTTGCTGTTATAGTTGGTGTCCCAGGTTTGTTTGCTTGTTTCATTACTTGAGTCCAAGATACTGCCTAGTTTCCCTTCAATCCATGTAATGGGAAAGGAGGCAGCTCCAGGCTGTGACAATGTCCTCTAATGCACAGAAAATATAATAGATTTCAGTCTAAAGCAGGAACATAAAAAGAAGCAGCAGGACTCAAATGAATGCTAAAATTCCACAGAAAGGAATGGAGAAACATTGGCTGGATCCTTGAGCCAAGTGTTTTAGGAAGAAGAAGAAGATTTGCGACAATAAAAACATCTAGCATTAACTGAACCCATGATGTACCAGAAACAAAATCTCACTCAAACCTTCTAACTCCGAGTTAGGTACTGTTATTAACCCTACAACTTCAAATATCTTATTTAAAAATCTCTGCCAGGTTTTATCTTAAAATCAATTTCTTCTGAAGTAAACTCACATCCTGATTGTTAACTTTGCTGCTTGCCTTTCTTATTATTTTGGAGTTTGATGTCTGAACACATTTTGAGTGATGTATTTGTTTGTGTGTTTAATTTTCCATCTTTCTCCCATAGGACTCCTTCTCTCTGTGTCCTCATTCTATTCATGAGTTTGTGAACTTGAGTGTCATTTTTTTGTTCTAGATTTTCTCTACATTCTCTCTTATTCTCTTCTCTCCCTCTGTGCACAGCCTACTTAACCAACTCTTTTATATCTGTCTTCACTTGGTTCCCTGAACTGGACCAACTCTTAAAATTTTAGTTGGGTGATTTTCTCCAGTGGGTGTTCTTAGGAATGTTAGAGATTAGTTATGAACCAAAGGGAAACTAATTACCGACCCATTATGTGGCTTTACCTTTGTTTTCTTGTCTCCCTAAGCTGCAGAAACCTACATCATATGGTTATCAACATTCATACATTTTTTTTCTGCATTTCTCCTTTTGCAAATGGAAGAGCCTGACCTACTCTCCGTTTTAAGTGTGAACTTGACTCTAGTATTCCATCTTGTGTGGAGCACATTTTATTTTACCCCCAGAAATCATAACTTCAAAACATCTTTACCTACTTCCAGACTATGAGTCCAAATGGCCCATGATTTCTGTTTTAGTTTGCCAAAAGGCTGCCGATGCAAAGTACCAGAATTGGTTTGGCCTCTATGAAGGGGATTTATTTGGAGTAAAATCTCACAGTTCTGAGGATGTGAAAAGTTCAACTCAAGGCACCATAAGAAGTGCTTTTTCACCAAAGTCAGCAGCCATGTGGTGAAGCAAGATGGCCACCAATATCTGCCAAGGTCTCCGCCTTTCTGCAGCTGTAGGCAAACCTAGCATAGGGCTTGTCACTTACCCAGCCTCCTCTCAGTCTCAGTTGCATCACTTTCTTCACAAGTTCAGCTGCAAGCTATCAGGCACATGGCTCATCTCTCCCTGGGCCTCAGCTCTTTGAGTCTCTCAGGGGTTTCTCTCCCCAGTTCAGTTGTAGGCAAAACCTTTCTCTCACATGACAGGATCAAATATGGCATCTTCCTTTTCCTGTGTTTTTCTATTCATATCAGACCCAGCTAGAGGGCAGAGACTCAACCCGAGTCATGCCTCACCTACAGAGTCCAGTTGAAAGGGTCTCATACCCACAGGAATGGTTAGCTTCACAAACATAATCGTTCTCTTTTTGAGAATCATAAAATAATTTCAAACTGCCACAGTATTTAAAACCAGGAGTTTGCATTGAAACTTTGAAACCAGTGAAAATATTCAAGGTGATTTGAGAAATTCAGGAAAACCTAAAATCACAACCATCATGCGAGATAATTATGTTTTAGACACCCCAGATGAAATTGCCATTGAGTACACTAACGCACTAGCTCGATTACAACTGATATAAGCAGCAGCAGCCAACGTAATAAAATCATTGTACATATATATATATAAAACATGGGTCTTAGTATTGTGAAGCTAAACCTCAGTGTCTCTTGTTTGATAAAGACTTGCAAAATAAACTATAGAAAACTATTGCACTAATGGAAACATTTAAAGACCTCTTGGCAATTTTTTTTTTACCACAAATTATTAAATATTTTTTGTTGTCATGAACAAGGGAGTCTTGACTAGAAACCATACAACGAAAGCAAAATCAAACAATTAAGCAAACAGAAATAAATTATATGTTTTCTTCAAGTTTAACTTCGTATTAACCTTGTAAGGCAATACAAAAAATATGCATATATATTGATATATATATATATACGCTCTTAGCATTCTAGATATGCCCAAATTGAAATTGGGTGAAAAAAGATACATTCAGACTGAAAGAAGGACTTTAATCAAACCAAATACTCCAAGGTAACAATCAAATATACTTAGGAGTTGTAGTTAACACATGTTTGAAAAATTATAATTAAACTACTCTTTACCTCATCTATGAAAGCTCAGATGTTAATAATTTGGTGATTTGATTAGTCTACCTGTATTTATTATGATGATATTTAATAAAATATGTTAATGCACAAGATGATTGGTAAAATATTTGGTTGTAAAATACCTTCATTTTATAGATAAGGATATTGAGTCTCAAAGACTTCCAGGATGTTTCCTAAGGCCATACAATAAATTATAAATGGCAGAGCCAATTTTAGATCTTGGGTTTTCTGACCATGAATCCATTAGATTCAGATAGCAGTTCATTGTTCAAAAACAAGATAAATCTAGTTGAGTTTTAGTTTAGACTCTATTATGATTTTTTACAATTGGAAATTTATATTTTATTTGTAATGCTATTTGGTTTATTTTATCTTTTTGCTAAATGCCATAACAAATATGAAGCATATTCATTTGTGCAACTTTATAGAACTGTAATAACAATGAATGACTTTACAGAAAGAACTTTGAATAGAATTTCCTCTTAGAGTTGAACAAATGCCTTGGTTCAGCAACATCCGGTAAGTGAGCACATAAATAATTGCTTATTAAAAACTTTATATATGGAATATTACACTCTCTAAGTATTAGCAATTTAATAATGAAAACATTTATGATTTACTTGCCACTACCATTAGTAACTGACACAGTGGATTTTATAATATTCTTTCCTGCCAGGAATTTTGATTGAAGCAAAGGAGAAATGACCATGAAATATATATATAAAACTCTATGCGAATATAGTACAATTACTATGAATGGTTGATGAACTCTTTAACTTTCTGATACTCTTTGACATGCTGAACTAAATTTCATTCTATGGCATCTGTCAAGGGAAATACAAAAGTCTATGTATTGAGCCAATTAGAAAGGGAAAGAATGTCCAATCAAATTTACATGAGGCCTGAATAAATTATATCACATTTATCCTTGGACTAGGGGAAGAAAATGTTTTTAGACATTTGCACTTTTGATATAGAGAAGAAATGGAGAAATCGATTGGGAGTCCATGACAAGAAGAATTTTTGCAGGGTCATAGCCTATTGGGGATCTCTCCAAAGAAGGCAGCCTGAAGACCTGACCCTCAACCAAAGGAAGAATGGCCAGGATCTCCACGGGGCCACAGCTTCACACAGGAGTATGTAAAGGCGAGGTAATAAAACATAAAGACATGGCCGTCTGCATAAATGTATCCATTAGGGATACTTGTTCATAAATAAACTTTGAAAGCAGAAAATTGCCTCCAATCTAGAATTTGTCTAGGTTAGAGGGAGGCCTCTATCTCTTAGGTAAGAGGGAAAACAAAACAACAACAACAAAAAAGGCAAGACCATCCATGGGTAATTGTTGAAACTTCTGCTATCCATAACAGGATAATGGTATTGTCTAGACCATGCACTGCCTCTTATTTTTGTCTCACACACAAATTCTTAAAACGAAATAAAAAATCCATGGTCTCTAAGAGCCAATAGAGGTAGAATTCAAGGTCTTTCTAAATAGGACCTTAGAAACAAACATGTGAGCCAAAGAATTGAACAAAATTTGGCCCATGGCCCCTTTAAATTTTTCCCTCCGCTAAACAGACATCTAGTCATTTAGAAAAGAACCCACCCCCTTGTTAGACTAGCTGAGGGACAATCCCCTGTTGTCATTTTTATTGTCTGCCCTGGAGAAGGAGGCAGCTTGGGATGCCTAATGGAATCTTGATTCTATTTCACAGCTACAGAGCACAGCCAGAGGCCCGTGGTGCTTTTGTGAGCCAGAATCCACGGAGGCTAATTTTGGTTGAATAGAGGCTAAAGAGAATTCATTTTTCCTTGTTACATTTATTTCACTAAAATTGTTGAAACTCACAAGATAGTGCTGGAAGGACACCAGCAAGCTCTTCTTAATTGGGGACCCATTCAGGAGCAAAACTGACTTTGCAGGTACCAGCCAGAGAGGTGATGAGGATTTCAGGAGCCCTAAATGCATGGAAATTAACCTTAACACAGGAGACATAAATGTTCTCTACTTAGATGTGGAATATAATCTCAAGGCTTCTGTTTCACATACTTGCTGGAAACTGTAACCATGGTTCTCACCTTTCAGTTGCTACATATAAAAGGTTTCATGTCCCAACATCACCAGTGGATTCTGTTGAGCATGCTCAGGGAGATAATTGCAATCCACTTTCTCTCCCCACCCCACCCACACCAAAAGAAATGAAAAACAAACAAAACAAAACAAAAAAAGTGAGAGTCTCTAAAGATAATAGCAGCATTTGAGTATTAACCAATTCTCAGAACGCCAAGTGTGCAATAGAGATATATTTCCCTCCCTACTTCAAATTTTGAGTGAGAATAATTTTACCTTCAAGTGTTTAAATGTGTGCAACATTCTCCTTCTGAAACATATAGTAATAGTATAGAATGCTTTTCTGAATTTTAATTTTGTACACATTATGTAAGTTATGCTGCATTTCACTGATTACTAGTTATAGTTCTAACATTTCATGTATTTTAAACTCAATAATTAATAAGGACAGCCATTAAACTACTTTTCACAGAAGAAAATTTTGTGAAAAATTGCTATGTGTTGATGTTATTCGTGTTATTTTCTGGGGTTCCTCAGCTTTGGTTTAATGGCAGTAACATCCCCAGGAGGTACCTGGGGGAAAGTATAATTATTCCCATTTTACAGGTGGAAACAATAAAATTTATGAGCCACTGATAGAATGCCAGATGGAAGAATTTCTGTCCTCTGTTTCAAAACTAACTCTTTTGGAATCAGAAACATAGAATAAATCTAATATATATTTTTTTCCAAAATGAATTTAAAACATCATTCCAACAGATGAAAATTGGTGTTTTACAAAGGAAACTTGGGGAGAAAATAAAATTCCCTGTAACAGGTACTCCACATTGTTTGTTGTCCAGAGGGTTCCCAGCATAGTTAACCTAAGCTCACCTGCATTAAATATTGACCCTGAGGGGCAATTTGAGGCCTTGCTAATGGGGCAATTTGGGGCCTTAATGATGCAGACAAAAAGGTCCACAATCCTACTTGATGAAGTGAAGAGGCTCATTAGAATGATTTTCAAGGGTGGTGCTCAAAGAATTAGCTTGCCAACCAAAGCCATGTCTAAACTGGTCAGATAAAGAGCTCTTCATTTAGCTGGAGTGTTATATTTGACCACTATATCCATGATCCCAGGCATTTGATTTTTTTTTTCTCCTAGGGCAATAAGTTTATCAAAATCTAGATGGACAACTCTCTGGCTTTTTGCAAAACTTTATGAGCATAACAAAAATATTATATTTTCTAAAGCAAGGCCAAAAAAAACCCAAAACAAAACAAAGTATTTATGCAAACTTACCCTGAAATCACCAATTATCCCCACTGGAGAAAATTTCTGTGGTGAAAACAATGGGATATTGTTTAAGCTACAAGATTTGTGGAAGAATAGGTGCCAATTTCTAACATACAGACAAGGGAAATTTAGGAAATAAGGGATGTCAAATTACCTTCAAATTTAAAACAAACAGAGTAACACATTCCAAATTTCCATCTCATATTTCAGTGACATGCCTGGTGTTTTTGCAAGTGCACAAGAAATTTAAAGTCCAAATGTTACAAGCAGACAAATGCACATTCAAATACATACCACACACACAGAGAACATGCAAACCCGCATGTCAATGTTAACTCAGTCAAGTAGAAAAGGCAGCTGTATATATGCTTAGTGCCTCGTCATTAGAGAACCACATTCATTGGACAAATATACAGTAAGAATTAACAACAGTAGTAGAAAAGTCTCTACTACTTTGTTCATAGAAAATGTGTTTAAAAACACTAAGAAGTAAAATATTCAATAAATAATGGAAAATATCTTACAGATGTTTAATTTTATCCAATAAGAATATAACCTCTTTTTTCCTTTACAATTATATGTTATATACAGACACACTGTGCTTCGATTACCAAGTACAACAATAAAATACCTGTTCTTCGATTTATTCTTAACCACTAGTCTGGATAGGCTGAAAGTGCCCTCAGCTTTGCCCTAGGCTCCTAATGCCTCGAGCTACTGCTTTAGTGACTGATTCAAGGGGAAAATAAAGAAGGAAAATTCAAAATGTGACACTTTTAACTAATCAACTGCAAGATAATTTCCTTTCAGCACTGGTAACTGACATCCTCTCCCTACATATAAAATCTGTAGTTGACTACAATCTCTGGGAAGAACATGTTTTAAAAATGGAATAATGTAATTATGATCAAAACTAATCTGTACCTCAAACAGCCCAAATTAAATTCAATAAGCACAGCAGAAATTACAGTGATTTAAGTTCTGAGGCTTCACCCTACTAAATTTTTAACTGTGGCAAATAGGTTCTGCTTCTGGGATACAGAAGAAGAAGGGGGGCGAAGACGCCGACATTCCTCCATATAAAAATGTTTTTGTAATCACTCTATTTAAATAGTAACATTTTATTTTTTTAAGCACTTAGTTTCTTGATCAGGATCCATATTCATGGGGTCTTGCTGTAATCCACTTTACCACTTAATGTTGCAATTCAAATGTTCAGTCAGAAGCAAAGCCCTCCAGAATAAAGCATGAATATTACCGTGTGGGGCTGTAAAGAGAAGACTATTAGAATATATCACCAACACACTAGGGGACCATTTAGTCCACTGCTCTAAATACATCATTTAATTACAATGGAGACATTACTTCATGTTTCTACTGATGTAAGTATTATTAGAATTCATGATATTCGCAGGCTACTATGGGCCATTACATTGGCCATAAGCTATTCCATAAGATTTACTACTAAAGGCCCGCAAGGGTATTTGAGCATTCATGGATTCTGTGGCAGTAGGCTTTTATCTAAGACACATAAGTGAGGGACAACCTAGTTATTATCTCTAAGAAACATAGCTTAATATTTTGGATTCTAAAGGTTAAGGTACCATAAATCCTGAATTACTCTGAGATATCACATAAAAAGACATTTTTATTTTATTTTACTCTATTCTGCCTCTTAAAATATTTTATGATGGCAGTTTCTCGAGTTGTACCGTGTTGTTTACATTCAGTCCCTGGATGCATCAAAACACTGACACAGCATTTCTTTTAAACTGTAGTAATGAAAGCAAAAAATGCATTGTATGTGCCCTTGTGTGTGTGTTGTATCTGAGGTGTAGTAGGGGAGGAAAAGGGAAAGGATAATTTAATGCACTATTTTTTAAAAGCATACACAATTTTCAGTTTGATTAGACCTGCTCATTGCTTTGATTGGCCTTTTCATGCAGGGTGACATTGTGTTGGTCTGAGCCCAGTGGATCTGCCCCTGGATGCAAAGCTGTGGACCCTCCTGGGACAGAGATTCCAGGGGATTGCACAGGGAAATGCAGGATCAAATTGGGCACTGCAAGAAGCAACTTCAGAAGGCTGCCAGCTTTTTAGACATGAAAATTGCAACCAGAAAACTCAGTAAAGACTGATAAAAGGGCTTCACAAACTTCTTGCAAAAACAGGCAGAGAAAATAATTTTATTATGAAATGAAAATTTCTGGATAGCTTCCTAACAAAAAAAAAGCAGGTAGAAAGTGAAATCCAACCAGACCATCCAACTTCCCCATGCCATGGCGATGAGAGCGTTACATTTCTCTCCAAGCCTCTTTCTTGGTATTGTAAATCATCTGTTATATGTTTCTTAGTCTTAACACATGAAATACATAACTATTTTACATTTTCCAGCAAAACTATTAGGCAGATTCATCAGCATTGACCGTCTTACCGAGAGATGGCACTGAAATGACAAACAGCAGCAAGCAGCGAGGTATAGAGGAAGCTGTGTTTGCTGAGAGGCCGGAAGAGCTACTGATTTGAACATACAACACCAGCTGAGAAAGGCAGACAAATCAGATGTTTGAACTCTGAATTCACAATATGGCTGCCTAACCTCTGTGGCAGATTTTATTTTATCGCCTCCCTTCCCCTATCCTCTTTACACATTTCTAGTCAACTTCCAGAACATCCTTTCTTGGGGTCCTAAAATTTCTACTAGCAAAAGGATTTCTACCACTGCTACAATAACTGGCACCAGAAAGGCTAACAGTTATTCCAGATCAAGTCTCAATTTCACAAAGCATTGCTCTGATAGCATTATATGTTGGACAAAAGTCACAACATTTTAAATTTAATAAAAGGAAGTAATAACTAAAGTAAGCAGAACTGCGCTGGACATAATTAGCTATTCTTAATTAAAACCCAAAATAATTAATTCAATTAAATAAAATACCATCAGACATATGCACTGATAATATTTATCACATAGCCATATTCCTTTCTATCTTCTTCATCCAATTAGAATGTTCAAAAACATTGCCCTTTCAGGCCAAATTTCTAGATTTAACCACTTCTGTTTTGTATAAAAGTCATAATGCAAATATATTTAACCCCCAAACATGCTAAATCTAAGTAATATATAAAAAGCCAAGCATTTTGAGTTAACACATCAAGCCTACGTTAATAAACATCTTTCATTGTGATGGGAATGGTTCAACCCAAGGTTCACATCAAGTGCCCAGAAAGCATGTCCCACTGTCCTTGGAGTTGTGGCTCACTCCCTGCATTGCCTTCTCACTTGGTTCTGCTGCCAGGGAAAGCGCTTCAGCTGCAGCTTCATACATTTAGACATTGCCCCAAGGAGTCCAGACACCAGGTCTTGGTTCCCCATATTCACCTCTCTGAGTTTTCTCTTAGAAGCCACTCTCATTCTGCTTGAGGTACAGAGAGAGTCCCTCCAATCCCCCACCCTTGGGCATGGGGATGAGAGATCAGCATACAGACAACTGTCTCCAAAAATACTTTCCTTCTCAGCTCCTGAATAAGAAATGCTGGGAGAAATGCATTTGCAATCTCTTAGCATGGCAAAGCCTGTTTAGATGGTCCAAAACAATGCCTCCCCCCCCCACCTTTTTGTCCTTCCATGTATTCCTTTTATAATTAGAGATTCTCATGCATATTTTAGGTTGATATTTAAAATTTTTCATCTTTTATTTAAATAGTTGCAAAGGATGTAATTACTGCCATTAAAACAAAACCTGTTTCATTATTCTTTTAACGGATCCAATGAAATCTATCATAGCAACGTGATACATACTATTATCCTTTCTAAAATATGTGAACAGGGCCTTCTCTAACCATTGGAATTTTACATCACCCTTTTAATTCCCTGAATTCAAAACCCCTTTCTAATTCCCTCTGCATGATTTTTGTCTACTTTATTATATTGCTAAGCTTGAAATTATTTTTCTGATCACCCTGTCATACATTCTTGGAACTAAAATATTTATAGAAATTGAAATCTAAATGTAAAATTCTTGTGATCAAAAGGCTCTAACTGCTAAAAAAATTCTTCTGAATAATTACAATTATTACTGTATAAAGTATCAAAACAATTTGAACATATTATAAATTTTGACAATTTTCTAAGATAAAATGTATAATATCACCTGAAATTAAATTCTTAATGAGACAAATGGGCTTTTATTTTCAATTAATTCAGGTATCCATGGATTCAAATAACTTACTATTGGAATAACACAGGATACAGCATCTAATCTCCTCCTATATTTTATAGATATAAGCATAAGAAAACTATTGACATAAATAAGACAGTGATAATGCAAGGACTTCTGGCAGAGCAAGGTTTTTCAATTCTTAGAACTCTTAAATTACATGTCAAAAAGTCATATAGTGATCTATCATAAAAAGTTATTTTTAATTATAACTGGATTCATTCCTGTTTTAATTTTACCTTTTTTAGAAAAGGAAATCATCTGACTTTAAAAGGATGTATTATCCCATCGATTGAGTCATGCATTTCCTGATTTTTGGTAAGCAAACCAAAATTTATCAAATGACAATCATCCCACTATACTTTTACTTAGAGATACCTGGTTTAACTGTACATACTCATAAATGGTTAGGAAAAATAAAAATATGATTTAGGTCAACACGGCCTTTCAAAATAATAGTTCTGGGGGGAAAACTTTTTTGTCTTTGCATATATTTTTTAAAAACCTTGGACCCACTGATTTAGCTTATTCAACTTGTATAAAACATTTGCCCTATAACCTAATAGCAAAGCAAGTTCTTATTATCAAACCATACTGATTTTCTGCAGAAAATCGAACATCAACTTTCATTCCAAATAAATGTGCTCATTTGTTGCCCCATGAAAGCCATCTCTCTTCTGAATTATAATTCTAAGATAGATTACAGATAAATGATGATGGATAGATAGATAGATAGATAAGCAGATAGACAGTATAGAGGGTTGAATGGTGGCCTCCAAAATATATACACATCAAATTCCTGGAACCTGTGAATGTTACCTTATTTAGAAAAAGCATCTTGAGTGAAGTTAAGGATTTCTATATAAAGATATCATCCTGGATTATCGGGTGGACCCTAAATCCAATTCAAGTGTCCTTATAAGAGACACATGGAGAGAAGGAGGCAGTGTGACCACAAAGCAGAGATTGGAGCGATGCAGCCACAAGCCTAGGCATGCCGACAGCCACCAGAAGCTGAAAGATGAAAGTCAAGAATCTCCTCCAGAGCCTCTGAAAGGAGCATTGTCCTGCTGACGCATTGATTTCATACTTCTGGCCTCCAGAACTCTGAGAAAATAAATTCTGTTGTTTTAAGCCGCTAAGTTTGTGGGTAATTTGTTAATAGTCAGTGGATCAAAGAGGGAAGGCCCCTAAATGAAAATACTTGTCCAAATTTAGAGCCTTCCCCTTATGGTCAAAATTCTCCATTTCTACTTTTATGCATCACCCTTAATGGAAACAAAGATAAACATATATGTTTTTTAAAAGGGTCTGAAGCATATGGATTAGAAGAGTCTTCTCCACGAGCAATATTTTATTAGATCTTTTTGTTTAGACCCTGAAGATATTTACACTGGGGTGGGGGTTGGTAATCACGATATTATGATCCGGGACAAATGAAAGTTGTGAGTTTCTTTTGTAAAGCGGGGAGTGGGGTGGGGAGGGGGAATTGTAAAAGGAAAAACAGAGGCAAAAAACCAGCATGACATTTGCATTGAAGTTATATTCTTAGATAAGAAAAAATATATACGCAGAAGGCTTCCAGGAAGATAGTGGACTAGAAAGACATGGGACTCTCTTCTCTTCATGATAAATGGCTAGAGGACAGGCTGAAATGGCCAGGAAAAAAAAAACGTCTTCTAGGGTTTAGGACACCAGGTGAAGGCTGGACACCGCCCAGAAGAAAGAAGGACAAAGGAAAAGAATTGGACGGCAAAACTGTGAGTTAAAAAAGTAGCTGCTAGTGCCAGCACCTTCCCCCACACTAAAGATACTTGAATTCTCAGGCCTCTGGGCTGACTTCAGAGGGGGCTCCAGGATCCACCACCCCAGGAAAGGGGAGAAAGAGGGACATAGCCTAAGGCTGACTCAGCTTTTCACCCATAAATTTGGTCTGCCTTGTCCCACCAGCCTTTTCAGCCCAGGTGGGGCCATGCCATTGTTTGCCTTCAGAGCAAGCTCAGCACTAAAGAGATCCAACCCTCTCTACTAACAGGGACTGATTGTTGAGTACAAAGATGGGAGTGGAATTATTTCCTACCCAGGAAAAGGGAGGGAGCTGCCAGTGAAGATTGGAGAACTGTCTCTGAGAAAGTTTAAATTACAAGGCTCTTTGATCTGGTTGGTGTTGCAGCAAACACACTCCGACCAGATGTTGAACTGAGAGGGCTGCCACAGAGCACCATCTACTGGCAGACCAAGGAAGTGCATGTGAGGAAATTTAAATAAAAGAGAGGCTTTTTTCCAGGCTTTATAGCCTCCCTCCCCAAGGTCCTAGGAAGTGGGTCTGCAACCCATTACCGGGTCCAGAGCCCAATTTTGAGCAACTAACAGGGACAACCCTAACAATCCAAAATGAACAAAGAATCAAAGATCACCAGTAACACATAGCCTCCCACCACTAAATCCCTGAGAAAGAGAGAGAAATTGAACATCTGAGTAAACTACCACCCTAATCAGATACCTAGACATCAGCAAATATATATTCAGAAGTCGAGGTTGTGCAGATAGGCACTCTTAAACGTATCCATGCTGCATACATCTTGGAAAGCATTGATAACCTAGAAGTACACTTGCTCCTGTGGGAAAACCCTTGGTTTCCCTGCAGAAGATCCAAATTTTGCAGTACCTGAAGCTTAAACAATTCTGGGAGCCCTCTTGAAGAAAAAGGATACAAAAATGTAGGCTCTTGGAAGGGGCTATGTTCCGAGAGACACTGAAGCTTCAGTTTCATTAACTTCATGGTAGTTCCAACTCTGGGTATGTGGCTACCTCCTACTTACCGTATTGTTATCATTCTTTGGGGCCTCAGCTCAGACAGAAAGCATCCTATTTTAACATGCAGTTAGAATCATGTTTCTTTCATTTGTGTTATTTCTGTATGTGGACTGTCTCTCTCCTAAGACCATAGCCACTAAGAGCTGTTTTTCTGCTCCTAAACACCCTCCACAGCCTGGAATAGTAGACACCCCAACATGTTGATGATCATATAATTGATTCAAGCTTTCCACCCACTCACCAGAATAGCACAGAGCCTAAAACAATCATCCTTTCTATGTTCTTTTGCAAGGATCTTGGATTTGTAAGAGTCCCATGATGTTAGAGCCCATTGCCTGTGTTCCAGGGGTGCATTGTTTCTTCCAGAAACCTCAAGGGGGAAACTAGTGGCTGAATAGAATGGAGCCGGACAAATTTTACTGTTATCTCAGAAACTGGCTGTGTATTAACTTGGGTAGTAACCAGGGTGCCCTATGAGCTACTGAGAGGGAATTTCTGGAAGCTTGATAGCTTCTGGCCTGGAGGATGTGTCCAGAACATGGTGGCACACAGTTTCTCCATTCTTGCTCTGTTGCAACCTTTCTTAACATTGCTTCTGTTCCCAGGCAAGCCACTTCCCAAGCCTCAAGCTAAATTCGTTTCCATCAGCACACCCCTCAGCAGCTTCTCTTTTAGAACTATGCAGAATAGTTACAGACTACATCTTTTGGCCTGACAACGGAGGAAACCTCCTAAAGAAGAGAACCCTTACTGTTTCCAGGAGTCCTAACAATTCCCCATCAGAGAGATGTTATTTTTGTTTATTTAAAGTCATCTACTCTCCTGAGAGTAGATCTCAGTGATTCCAAGTAGTTCATAAATGCTCTTCTGTGGGACTATCTTCTGTGATCCTCTGAGGCTTTCTTACATCTCTGTCTTTAATGTATCCTATAAAACCCAAGTTTATTCTCCAGGAAGGCATAATGTTCTGTGGGCATTTATCATCTATGTGTCCTCTTACATGTGTATTTGTGTTCAAATTATCTCCTTTTATTTTTAGCCTCTTTAAGGGCATAAAATGTATCAGGACATTCTTCTATACATTAGTGTTTAGACAATTGTAAACAGGCAGAAGCCAAAATAACTCCAAGATAGAACTTAGTTACAAGTAGCAATTCCCTAACTAATTATATCTTACTTCTTACAGTTTACAAATACATACTTCTGTATGGGATACTAAAGAAGCCAAAATGATTATTAGCACTCTAAGACTCTGTGACAATCATTTCCCCACAGCTTATACTATAGTTTTTCCCGCACTAGCTAATATAAACTTTTAAGCACACTGGGGTAACTCATTGTTAGAGCTCTTATGAGTTATATGCTTTTCAAGTAGGTATAAAATTAACAGGTATCCCCACTTCATCATTTTTGTGGCCCCAGAAGAATTACTGCATCTTTCACCTTGTGGTTCAAATGAGTTCAAAAGAGGAAGGCAGTATTACATGATGGAAAGGGGCCTCATGATCTCAATTAGATTAATAGACACTCACCTTAATACAGTTCTACAATATTTAACAAGGACTAATTTTTTTCTGTATAAATAATAAAAATAGTAAACATAGACCATGCAATAGCCAGAACACATTTTTGTTCAACATGAAAATTCTCAACTAAATCTGGGTAGAGAAAACAATAACCATTAATACTTATTAAATACTTTACATGCACTGGATTCTAGAAATGGATTATCTCATTTTGATATGAATCCTATTAGCCACATTTTTCAAAGTAGCTAATTGAAATCTAGGAAGAATAGCTTGTATTGACAAACTGTACACAGGGTTGGTAAGGGAAACAGGATTTTTGCCCAAATAGGTCCCATATTCTTAACTACCACCATAATAGAAAGAAGCTTTGAGAAATTTTTCCAAGGCTGGTTTCTATGATGAAGTGATGAAGTGACAGATTAGAAGTAATAAATTTGGCAATTTCTATTGACTGTTATTTTCCTACATGAGATATGAAAACAACTTCCCTTAAAAAATTCTGTAAACTCAATAGAGGGTTACTGGTGATCCTTGCATCACCAACAATGACACATGGGGATTCTTGAGTTGGAACTAAGTGCCTCTGGTCTATGCTTGTGACTATTGATGGAGTACAGAGTGCTTTGGGAAGGGATCCACCAAAATGCAGACGTTTCTCCTCCTAGTGTGGTTCTGCAAAAAATCAATATCCTTGATATAAGCAAACTTTTTGGTTATTCCCATTTCCATGGATAGTTGGGTGACTTTGGCAGATTATATGTAGGAAACTTATGGTCTTTTCAATATCTGAATCAATTCAACCTCACTAGACACAACTCTTAGTAACCATCTATATGAAATAATTCCAAAATCCATTGCATGAACTTAGCCAAAATAAAGGATAGCTCTCTTGAAAGAGCAATATAATTTCCATGGAAAAATTATTTGTGACATATAATTTATGTTGCTTTTTTGTGAAATTCCTCAGGAAGGTTTCTTCTATATAAACTTTAAAACAAGGTACATGGGGAAAATACAGCTAATCTAATTTATAGATCATAGTTAAGAGTAAGATTGTAATATTTTTGTAGCAAAAGCAAAGAAGGTGCTACATCAATGCTAAAGCTAAAAAAAAAGAATATGGGATTTAGCTTTATGTATATGTATATATATGATCAAGCATTTTTTTCCTTCCTTTTTTTCATTAACAAGGAGACCTTGGTCATGTCATTTAACCAATCTGTGCTCATTTATATGTCTTGCTTTTTTTTCTTTTTTCTTTTGTTACATATCCCCCGCCCTTTCTGCTTTTTCTTGCTGTGTTCATTTTTCGCGTTCTTCAGTGTCTGCTTTGTCTCTCCCCCGTTGCGGCGATGCGCCGAGTCAGCTCACCATGCAGGCGGCTTGCCCCGTTCGCAGGCGGCTCTGCTGTGCTCGTGGGCAGCTCTGCTCTGCTCTGTTCGCGGGCAGCTCTGCTCTGTTCATGGGCAACTTGCCCAGCCTGTGGCGGCTTTGCCCTGTCCATGGCTGCTTTGCCCTGCCCATGGCAGCTTTTTGCCCTGCCCATGGCAGCTCTGCCCCGCCCATGGTGGCTTGCCCTCTCAAGGCAGACTGCCCACTTGGAGAGGCCCCGGGAACTGAACCCTGGGCCTCCCATGTGGTGAACTGGTGCCCTAGTCACTGGGCTACAGCCGGCCCCCTTATGTGTCTTTCTGTACACTGGAGAAACAATTGCATTTGTTTTCAGGCTTAAATGGGATAAATGTGCCTGGAAAGAATTTTTAAAAGTATTTCTTCCATAATGTGTTAAGCTGCCTTTTGTCTGTAATTTTATTTTTCCAAGTTGAAATAAAATTTACTTAAAAACAGACAAACAAACAAAAAAATACAAAAAGGTACTGAACTAGCTTAAGAAGTAAACCAACAAAGTCTTCCAACCTAAATGCTTTTCATAAATGGTGGCAAATCTATTATGAGATCTGCAGTGGCCTATCAATCAGGATATCAGATAAATATTTTCAGCTAAAATGAAGAAAAGTAGGTAGTTGTAGACACTTAACAAATGTATCTAGATGACATACAAGTTGCATTACAAACATAAACGGAGTGGAGGCCATTGTTGAACTACCTGTACAAGGTAGCAATAGGTTTCTGTTTTCCTGTGGTGAAAAATTTGTGATGTTTATACTGTGGCAGAACAAACAGGATTATAAATTATATTTCAAGTTTTATAGTTAATTCATGTTTAAAAGGTGGTCTTACTTCTGATACAAACATTAGACTATGTTTCTGTGGTCTATAAATTACTTATTGCTACTATAATAAATTACCACAAGTTTGGTGACTGTATTAGTCAGCCAAAGGAGTGCCTTTGCAAATATACCAATAATTGGTTGGTCTTTATAAAGGGTATTTATTTGGGGTAGAAGCTTACAGTTACCAGGCCACAAACCATAAGTTTCTTCCCTCACCAAAGTCCATTGTCACATGTTGGAGCAAGACAGCTGCCAACATTTGCCAGGGTTCAGGCTTCCTGGGTTCCGCTCTTCCCAGGGCTGCATTTCTGTGTTTCTCTCTGGGCTTAGCTCTTCTGCTTTCTCCACAAGGTCAGCTGTAGACTATCAGGTGAATGGCTCACTATTCTTCTCCTGGGGCGTTCTCTCCAACATCAGAACTGCTTCTCAAAATCTGCTCCCTCTGTCCTTTGCCTTGCCTTTTATATTTCATTCCCTCACCCACCAAGGGATGGAGCTCAACACCCTACTGACATGGCCCAGTCAATGCCCTAATCATAACTCAATCATGCCCAGATGAACAGATCAGTTTATAAGCATGATTCAATATTGATTTTTGGAATTCATAATTACATCAAATGGCTACAGTGACTTAAAACAATACAAGTGTAATATCTTACGGTTCTAGAGGTCAGAAGTCTGAAATGGGTCCTACAAGGCTAAAATCAAGGAGTTGGCAGAGCTGTGTTGCTTCTGGCAGCTCAAAGTGAGAATCTGTTCTTTGCCTTTTCCAGCTTCTAAGAGCTGCCCACATTCCTTGGCTTGTAGCTGCATCTCTCTGACGTTTATGTCCATCTTTATATCTCCTTCTCTGATTCTGACCATGGTTTCTCACTATTATAAGGACCCTTGTGATTACATTGGGCCCACCCAGATAATTAGTGATACTTCTTCCATTTCAAGATCCTTAACTTAGTCACATCTGTAAGTAAAGTAACATATACCTTTTGCCATTGTTATGGTTAAGATCATATGTCAGAATGTGGCTAGAGAATGGAAAGCTGAGGCTTAATCTGTGCAGAATTGTCACAATGTTGTTTGCAAATGTTTGGAAATGAATAAAAATGGTGGAAGAACATCATAAGATTTCTAATTAGTAGCGCTAACATCTGGGTATGATAGTGGTTTGGTTTTTGTTGTTTTGGGTTTTTTTTTTGAGCGGTGAGAATGCTCTAATATTGATTGAAATGATGAATGTACAATTCTGTGATTATATCAAATGCAATGATTGTATGATTTAGGTAAATTGTATGGTTTATGAACAACAAAAAAATAATAGGGTGGGTTGGGGGAAAAATACACCAAATGTAAGATACAGACTATAGTTAGTAGAAATACTTTGACATTGCTCTTTCATAATTTGTAACAAATGTTTCACAACAGTGCAAGGTATTTGTGGTGGGGTAATGTGTGGGAGCCCTGTATGATGTTATGCATGTTTGTTTTGTAAGCTCACAACTTTTACTATGCACTTATTGTTCATGCATGAATGATATAGTTCAATAAAAAATTTTTAAATTAAAAAAAAGATCATATGTCAACTTGGTTAGTATCCAGTTGTTTGCTTACACAAACAGTGGCCTGATTGTTACTGTTGAGGGTATCTTGTAAATGGATTTGTGTCTGTAGTCAGTTGATTGTTTCTACAATCAACGAAGGAGATTGCCTTTAGCAATGAGGGGCATCTTCTCATCCAGTCAATTGGAGGTCTTAAAGCCAGAACTAAGGATTTCAGAGTCAGAAAGAAGAGTTTCTGCCTCTTCTTCAGCCAGCCTGTTTCTCCTAGGGAATTCAATGTCACTTTCATGGGAGTTTCCAACCTGCAGCCTCTCCTGGGGAATTCAAGTTCATCAAGTTCAACTTCATCAGAGTTTCCAACTTGTGGTGAGCCATATGGAATTTTTTTTTTTTAGGAGTTACTGAGGATTGAACCTGAAACCTTGTGCATGCGATGTGGGAGCTCAACCACTGAGCTACACTCTGTGCATATGGAACTTGGACTTGCGAATCCCCAGGATTCATTCCTATAATAAACCTCCTAATATTTGCATGTATGCATATATTATCTGGCAGTTCTGTTTCTCTGAGAGAAACTTCAGAGAACTAATACAGCCATATAAGGTAACATATTGACAGGTCCTGGGGAACAGGACTTATATATCTTTGAGGGGGCATTATTCTGCCTAACAAATGTGGTGACCTAAATAAGGTTGCATTTGCACGCTAAAGTGGTAAAATCCTGGACTTGGGAGCAGTCAGACAGTTCTGGGTTTGAATCCCAACTCCTCACCTACTATGTTGAACTGTAAAGTGGTTACTCCTGGAAGCCCTCAAGGAAGGGTTAGGTGGAACTTTTAAAGAAACCCCTAGAAAACCTCTCTTTATCTTAATTGTCCAGAATTGGACAATTAATTGTCAAATTCTGAACCAATTAGGAATCATAGCAAGGAGATAAAATTCTTCTACACAAAACAAAACAGGGCTCACTTCTGGAGCTTGGGGAAGTCTGATTCTCAGGCTGTAGGAGGAAAGATGGCTATCTTTTAAAAAAAAGAGCTTTCTTAAGAATGAGAGAGAATGGATGCAAAATAGGAAACAACAATATCCATTGCTGACCTTTCAAAATTTGTATTATCATAATTACAAAAAAGAATCTATAAAGATATAATTTATTCCATAACATGAGCTAATTTGTTTAAAATAGTTAAAATATTGCCTGGTACACAGTAAATATTCAATATATATCAGGTAGATTTAGTTATTATTTTATGATTATAGTTTTGTGGTTATCATAAGGCATTATTATATAGATTTTTTGTAGGTTTTAAAATCAGTTTTATTGACACATATTAATAAAGCATGCAACCCATCCAAATTGTACAATCAGTGGTATTTGGTATAATCACATAGCTGTGCATTCATCACTTCAATCATTAATAGAGCATTTTCATTAGTCCAATAATAATAAAAATAAACAAAAAACAGACAAACATAAAAAGCTCTGCCCCTTACTTTTATATAGTTTCCAGTTGTACACAGAACAGTTGAGTGTTGTGAGGCATAAAAGTGTATATATTTATACATCTGTTATTGTTTTTATTTAGAGACTAAGTATGGTTTAAGGTGATGTATGTGGCTGCCAGGTTGACAAGGGGTGGACTGTGATAGGTTAATGTGTCAAATTGGCCAGATAATGGTGCCCAGTTGTTTGGACAAGCAAGCACTAGGCTAATTGTAATACAAGGACATTTCATGGACTTTAATCATCAGTGAGTTAATTGCATAGATGGCTGGTTACATCTATAATCAACTGAGGAGATTGCCTTCAGCAATCAGTTGAAGGTCTTAAAAAGAGAAGTGATTTCAGCATTCATTGAGAGAATTCACATCTCTACTTCAGATAGCCAGCATCTCCTGGGGAACAGAATGAGGTCCTTCACTGGAGTCCCTGGCTGGCAGCTTGCCCTATGGAATTTATCTAGTTCATCCCCATGGTCACATGAGACAATTTTATAAAATCTCATACATTTTACATAATCACAAGTATATAGACTTTTAATTAGTGCTTTGGGCAAGTATAAATAATAAGCATTCAGAAACAGGGATTTAAACAATCCCAAAAGGTAGAATTGACCTTTGAGTTCTGGAATCCACCAGCCAGAATGGTCTACCAGTCAAATTTATACCACTTGCTGTTTCTTACTCCATCACTCACAACCAACCTTAGATTTTAGATCCTCCTGGAGTTCTTGTTCATCAGTTTGTTCCCATTAGCTTCCAACCTCTATCTGACATTTCTTCTATGTGACTACAGGCTCTTATACACAATTGCCCTCTCTATTCTGAGAGCTTTCAGCTCTATTCTCTCTGCTTGATGCATAAAATTTTCTTAGTTTTCTGCTGCTGTTTTGTGTCATTAGGGTGATAACTGTCTTGGCCCACCTTCTCCTGGGCTGCTTCTCTCCCTGCCCCTTGTTTTGGACACTACCAATCACTGTAGGTAACCTCCCAGACCCATCTAGTTCACTGAATACAGAATACCCAACCGAAATTGAGATTTCTAAACATTAACTATTGGTGCAGGAAAGAAATACCTTCTAACGAAATGATGTTACCCAACAGCCTTGTCTTAGTTTAAACAAGGGTGTTGAAAGACCTTAATATGGCAGGTTTTGGATTAGGTGTCAGGAGAAAAACAATCTTCTGTTTAGAAGTTTTGTCTTGTTTGCTTTCAATCAGAGTTAAAGTCTGTTATAATAGGAATCCTAAAACAAGATGGTTGACATCCAACTCTTCAATGGATTTCATTGATACACTTGTAAGTGCATGTATATTGTTTACTATAGTGAAAATGTATTTTTTTCTTAACTAGATTGCTAAGCATGTTGAGTTTAGGGTAGAAGCAACTAGGCAGAGTATAGGCAAAATTTTTAATCTATCTACAAATCTCATACCAAACTCACTCTACTTCCTGCATCAATAAAAAGTGTGGGGTTTACAAACAAAACTAAAATAGGCTTCACAGCATTTTATAATCATCCAATAGCACTGTGGATAAATGAACACTTAATAAATGCTTTTGAAAGATGATGATTTGCTAGTTTATGTTATACAACCTTAAAAGACTAGCAACCTGAAAAAAATCAATGTGTCTTCTGATCATGCTTCACCTTGTAATAAAAGAATCTCTAATCACCATTAAACTGTGTCCATTGTGTCATTTAAGAATATAACATCCCTATGTGTTTTCTACCTAGAATTTACAAAATTGGGCTTAAAAGTAGATAAAGTCCCTTTCTGCGATCATCCCATCTCACTCTCTTTGGCTGCTTCGCTCTCTTACTCAAAAGCCCTCCAGCATTTCTGGGATATCTTCAGACTTCCCACTGTCTAGTCTAAACTTACTTGCTTTTCAATATGTACCATAGACTAAATGTCTGATTTCCATTCTGGATTTTTTTCCCACCTCACTCCTACCTCAATCTAAAAGCCTGTTCCCTAGGGGTGTTAGTATCAGCTATTAGTATCAGCTTGGTTGCCCATGGAAGTGTTTTCCATTGCCTTCCAGTGGTGAACATGGGACAAGGTGAAAATCATCAAAATTTATAAAAGTACATGAACTAAAATGTGGAACTTGATGTGGACCAATGACAATGTTGGTGAAACACATTTCATTATCATTATTATTATTTTTTCTTCTTTCATTTTCTTTTCACATAGCTTGAAGAGTCCAGTCCACTGGAAACATCTAGTTTTCTTTCCTTCTTTTTTTTTCTTTTTTTTTCTTTTTTCAATTAATCTTATTTTATTATTTTTTTAAATTTTGTTTTATCTTATTTTATTTCTCCTATTTTTAGTCTTCTAACTTTTTTTGTAACTGTTTTTTATTCTTTAAGTTCTCCTGTGTTTTGACTCTTGCATTTAAATGATGTTGTTAGGAATGGTTCACAGTGGGGGATAAACTGGTGAGACAGGACACTCTATGTCAGGAATCTGTGAATCCTGTCATCAGGGGAGTTGAGCCAGAGGGTGGTGTGGGCCCAGGGGTGGCGGGGTGGGACATGGCAGATCTAATGGCAGATCTAATATAGCCCATTTGATGGCCTGTGAAAGTGTTTTCCATTGCCTTGCAGTGGTGGATACTGGACAAAATGACAGGCATCAAAAACTACAAAAGTGTACGATCTAAAAGGGGGACCTTGATGTGGACCAATGACAATGTTGAGGAATTATGTTTCACTATCCATGTCTGTTATGTTGGGGCTGCCATTCACATACAAAATGATTTCAGTATGGGGAGAAATGGAGGAGGGGGGTGAGTACATAAGAATGTTTTGT
>PVKH010001062.1:0-32440 GCA_004027955.1 Chaetophractus vellerosus | reverse complement strand
GTGTTAAACTGTGGCATATTCATACAATGAAACATTCTCCATTGATAAAAAGGAATGACTCAGTGATATACCAGCATTGATTATATTCACAAAATATTTTCCATCATTAAAGAAACCTTACATGATATAGTATGTATGCTTTCATACATATTGCATTTTAGAATAGGTAAAACTAATCTATGGTGGAAAAAATCAGAACAAGATTTAGCTATGGTGGTTGAGCATGACTAGGAATTGTATAGGGAGGGGCATGAGGGAAATTTCTGAAATGACAGAAACTTCTATAACATGATAGTTATTTGGATTACATGTGTGTATTCACTTTGAGCTTTGTTGTCTTTTTGAGAATTTTCATAATATGATGTTGCAAAAATAAATTTTCTTGAACATTCAATAATATCAGTCATTTTTATGGTGATACTTCATTCAATAAATTAATTTCAATAAAGCCTAAGGTTCTCTAGATATTAGAAATGAGGCTTTTTGTAATTTTCAACTTTGAATCTGGCAGCTCTTTGGTATTTTAATCTGAATCACCAATGTATGCCTTGCCCTTTGTTCCAGACTGAAACTTGGGGGACAGGAATAGCTAAGGGAGTATGCAAAGCTGGCCTTCCCAGATGTGAAGCAATTCAAAAAGGAAGTTAAGTTTCTAGTTAAGTATAGTCTGACCCCTGGTTGTTATAGACTGTGCAACCAAGGGGACTTGGTGTGTAGATCCCAGGGAATGTTAACTGGCAATGTAGAGACAAACCAAATCATAAAGTCCAAGGGAAATGGATCAGAAGAAGAATGAATTCAAAGAGTAACTTCTGCCAATAAGAGCAAGTAAAACACCAAATGTGGGTTCAAAGGGTTGTTGGAAAGCAAATGTGGATCTCAATAAGCCATTAGGAGAGGCTTGAAAATGAACCAGGTGTAGGAAGAATAGTGTTCATGATGTTGAGATGGTTTGGGCACCTATTATATCCTCGCTGTTTAGAATGACTTGTCTCTCTTCCTTTCCTTAAATGTGACTAATGCCTCAAGATTTAACTCTGATATTATTTCTTCCAGGAAAATTCTAGAATACTTATTCTAGGTTACTAGTTTTTCAGACTCAGCACATCAAAGGAAATCATATCAATTAGGAAGGATTCCTGTGCTGGATCATAAGTTATTCAAGTCCAGTGATTATTAAATCATTAGCTTTTATGTCTCTAATAACATGTACAAGGTCTGTCACACAGGAGTCAATGAATAATTTTTTAATAGTGGCCAGAAAAATATGCATATAATTCTACAATTCTTACTTTAACATGCACCTTGAGGACAATTGTTTATCTGCACATAGGGTTATGCTTCTGTTCCATTTAATGGTTGCTTAGCAATGCCTTACTTTTCTGTCTAATAATGATGGAAATTTGAGTTCCTTCTCTTCCTTTTGTCACTCTAGACAAATACACTACAGCAATTATCTTTGTGATGTGTATGAGTGTATTTATAGGAAGTGGAATTGCTAGGTCAAAGTCCTTGTGCATTTTTAAATGGTAAACCTTGGAGAATCATCCCCTAAAATTCCTAGTTTCCACTCATGTAAACAGTAAGTGAGGGTACCCATTTTCCTCAACATTACTTATGCCAAATGTTATCACACTTTTATGAATTCTTTTTCAATCTAGTAAATGAAAAACAGAATTTTATTTTGCATTTCCCTAATTAAAATTCCCTAATTTCACCTTGATTTTTGAGAGTTATCTAAATAAAGAATAAAGTATACCTTGTATTTATGTATTGTAAATATATTTTCAAGGTTTGGCATTTGTATTTTTCTTTTATATTTTTGAAGAAAAAATGTAATTGATAGAGAGCAACCTCTGTAGATCTGGGATCAAGTTGAATCTCAAGTAAAGTTAGTCCCTTTTTATTTGTTTTCTCTAATTCAAGTCACATTATTGGGTATATTATGTATTCTACAGTATGCAAAGTACTGAAAAAACCCACATATATCCTAAAGCTTTACAAGAGTACATGTTCTATATCACAAAAGCTTAAACTAAAAACTGAAAGTGCATAAAGAAATTCCCCATGGTAGCATGTTAATGCCATTTACTTTAACTTAAATATAGGCTCAGTGCCTTCCTGTGTCTTAAGAAAATCTATTAAGGGATTTAGAGAAAAACTGTAAGGAGCAGATGTGGCTCAAGCAGTTGAGCACCTGCTTCTCACATAGGAGTTCTGGGGTTCAGTTCCCAGTGCATCCTAAGGAACATGGAAACAAACAACAGGCAAAACAAATGTAAAAACCAATGCAGGGGAGAGCTGATGTGTCTCAGTGGTTGAGTGTAGCTTCCCATATATGAGGTCCTGGGTCCTGGGTTTCTTCCCTAGCCACTGGTACTTCAAACAAAACAAAACAAAAACAAACTAAAAACTAACAAACAAAAATAATTTGTTCGAATAACATCATGATTTACAAAAATAAATAAAGTTTAATAACACTGGGTGGATTTAGAAATAAGAACAACTAAGAAATGAGAGGGGAATGAAAAGTAAAAGACACATCTATTCAAGGCAATAGACTATAATAAATATACATGCTGTTTAGATTCCTTAGCGGGTCATCAATGCACTATTTTTCATGCAATACTACTAAGAAATTATTTGGAAAGGACAGTTTTGATATTTTTTATTTGTTTGTTTTCTCTCTCTGTGTGTGCATGTAGTTGTTGCTGTTGTGGTTTTTCATTGACCATAATAGCTTCAAAATTTTACCCAAACATTCTATGGATGCTAAAGGAAAATGAAATTGCCATGAAATAATTTACACTTAGGGAAATCTTATTTTCAGGCAAATTATCTCTAGTATTTATGGTCATATTTTTTTTATTCTCACATCCTAAAAGTATTAATAGGTAGAGTTAATCCTATTTTGTCCAAACAATTAAAAAGACTGAGAGAGGGAAATTATTCTCAAAGCTAGTCAGAGCTCAGTGACAGCTCAGGTTTCGAACTCAACATTTAAAATTCATTTTATTAAATTATGTTTTCTCCTTGCAGATGATTCCTTAGTTGTGCTTTTGTCATATCCACAGAAGTCAATCAACAGAATAATAGAGACTGAATTCATATAACTAAGACTTACACAAAACCCTACAAACAGATAATGATGTCTAAAATCTTTTCATTTTCTACTCGAGGATAATGTTGTGGTACTAGGTCCATCTGTCTCTTCTATTCAAACCTATATGTGATGCCAAAGTTTTGGTGTATTTTCAGAGACCACAGAATATTGGATGTCCTTGTACCAGCTGGGTCCAGAGGCTAGGTGGAACTGCAACTCCTACACTACAACTCAATGGACTCACACCTAGTGGGAAGATGATGATGGATGGCAGCTGTCCCAGGCAATGGAGAGAGCCTGCAGCTGCAGGAAGGATAATCTCTTACATCAAAGCCATGGGATATAAGCCCCCTCTCACTTCGTGGTGGATGGGACATCAGCATCCTAGGCTCCTCATGATGGGGGAAGGGCTATGGACTAGAGTGCACTTGCTGGTGTCCTGGTAGAGACTTGTGATTCACACAATGGAAGAAATTACAAAATTATGTGAAGCCAGGGGCCACTGGACACTTTGGGGGCAGGGAGAGGGAAGGGCAGTTGTAATACTGGGGCTTTTTTTGGACTTTGGAATTGTCCTGGGTGACATTGCAATGGAGTATATAGGCCAATTTATATCATCATGTATCATGCAGAGCTGTGTGAGAGAGAGGATTGTCTACAGTCTGAACTGGGGTCCATGCTTGGTGGCAAAGCCCCAAAATGTGTATATCTATTGGAGGTGATGTGCCACACTGATGAGGGGTGTATGTGTGGGGGGTTGTGTAATGTGTGGGAGGTAGGACATATGGGTACCCCTAAAATTTCTGTGTAACCTTTATGTAATTGATGTATCCTTTAAAAAATGATTAATTATTAAAAAAATAATATAAAAATAAATCCTCTCACCAGTTTAAAAATAAATAAATAAATAAATGTAATGGAGAACAAAAACAAGCAAAAAGCAGATATTTGGAGGAAAGATTTCCTCCATTGTATTGGCTTCTAGTATGGTTATGGATTCTTGGAATTTACCTTATTTCCCAGTGGGCTTTCCAGTCTAAGACAGAAGTTCTTTTCATTTTTGTCCTTTCATCCACTTTCTGGCACTTCCTTTCATGGCAGCACTATTGGAGAAACAAATTGCATCCAAAGATAATTCTTCATCTGATCTGCTTATCACCTTGTATCTCTTTTAATTGAATTAATTTTCATTTACCAAGGTCCCTACACCCATGTGTGGCCATGTCCTGGAATGTTCAATTTAAAAAGGACAGTTTACTTTGGTGGAAATTATTACACCACATCTTTTAATTCCTTTCTGCAGTTAGTATTTCACTGATCTACAATATGTCACAAAACTGCTAAACTCAAAGATCAGTCTTAGAGGAAAAAAACCCTACACTTTGATTAAAATTTTTCAGCAATCCTTCTGAAGGTTTAGAAGAGCAATTGAACAATGTGCCTCAATTTGCATGGGTTTCCATGAAATAGTCTTAGAAAACTGAACATATGGCCTACACAGATTTTTTAAGCATGATTTTAGGGAGTTCAAGGACTTACCTGAATTCCATGTATGGACTTCATGTTAACATCCTCTACTTAATTTCTTGCAAAATCTCTGGAAGTATCACTGTCATATAAGCAAAAATCCTATTGCAATGGTCTTGTGCTGTGGCATAAAATTCTTAAATTAAAAATTAAAAAGATTAAAAAATTTTAAACTGTGGGTCCTGTCCTTGATAATGTAATCCCCTCCTTGAATTCTATTAAAAGATTTTAAAAAGTTTGAAAAATGCAAACTTTTTCATGTTCCAGATGAATCAATATAGTATATAGTAAATATGTCAGTATTCTCAAATTAAATCATACATTTCATAAATATCAAATATCTGACAATAATTTCATGAATTTTGAAAGCTGATTCTAACATTCAAGCTTAGTCAATATCCGGAGTAGTTAAGCTAACTTTTTAAAAAGAACAAAAATGGGGACATAACTTTGCAGATAATGAAGTGTATTATGAAGCTACAGCAATTAAAGCAATGCTGGAATAGAAAGATTGATAAACTCAAAGACAGTCAATAAACACATACATAAATATATTGAGATTTATTCTATTGGATATTGACATTTGAAAATGATGTGAAATAAGTATTTCAGTAACTGATTCTGAATTTCCATCTGTAAATAAAGAATAAAGAAAACTCTATCTCACTAGTATTAAAATATGTTTTACAGATAGTTGAGATATACAAATGTATCAAGTAAAACTAGAAAAATATTGGAGGAAAAACTATGTATATCTTAGGGCAGGGAAAAATTAAAGCACATGAAGAAAATTTATAGACAAAAAAGTTCAATACATTTAGTAGTTACAAATGAAAAAATAATCCATAGGAATAAAGTATTTTCAAAAATTGCAGAATGGGAATAAATATGTGCAAATTCTACAAATCTATAGTATAAAGAGTGGTATACAAATTTGTTCAAGAGTAAACCATTGCAAGAGAAAACACAGAGAGGATTTTAAAATTTAGCCAATAAGCATCTATAAAAATATTTCACCCCATTCAAATCAAGGAAATGCAAATTAAATAATGAGATAGCCATTTTCTCTTCAGTTTCATGAAAATAATTTTAGAAAGATACTCCAGGTAAAATTTTGATGATGAATTTGGGACTCAGCATGTCATTTAGTGAAACTGCTCCAAAAAGCATTCAAAATGATATTTAATGTCCCATTGTTAAAATTAGGAAAAAAGCAATGATATAAACACCTAACAATAACAGAATGTCAATGACATGTGATAGGTTCTCATTATGGAAAATGAGACAGAAATTTAAATGTTGGGTCTACCTGGAACATCTAATATGGATAAATTACCAAGATATATTGTTGAACAAAAACCATAAGGTACAAAAGATAATCCAGTGTGATTATCTTTCCACCTAAAGCATGTCATGTAATTTGTTTGAGTACTTGTTTTCTCATAAATGAATAGCATAGCTGTGGAAGGAAATATTTACATCTGGGGAACAAAGAAAGTGATAGCCAAGGGGATTTAATGTTATATATTATTTTGATTTCTTTATTGAAGAGATTGCATTTCAATATTACTTCTCTAATTAAGTTAATTAAACTTAATTGATTTTTAATATGACAAAATATTATATTACATAATGAATGTAATAAAATAGGAATCAAAATCCAGTGTTAGAATTTAGTTAACTTTAACCTAACTTGTTCTTCACTAGTTACATTGTTTCTTCAATTACATTACTAAATGCACACCTAGGTGGTAGTCCATGGGAATTATAGTCAATGAATATATTTTACTTGAATTCCAGATGCATGTAACTAAGCATATTCATTTCCCCTCCCCCTCTACAAGGAGATATGTGATTGAAAGAAGCAAGAAATATCTATATTATGTGTGAATTTATACCACTATTTCACTTCTTTTATACATATATCTTGATTTGGTTTCAGTAACAGAATTACAAAGTATGACTTTTTTTATACTTTTATAATCCTGATAGGATTTAAATAATAAAGCCTTGTTTTTCTCATCCATAATACAGTTATAATAGCAATACCTATCACAAAGGATTCTTATGAGAGTTAAATGAAGACATCCATGTACAACATTTTGGTACAGATACATGCATCTAATACATTTCAAGAATTCAATAAATATTAACTCTTATTACTAATTTTAAAAGGACCATTATTCTGTAAATGTTTCACCCATTTTAACACAAGGGAAATTGAGAAATAAACATAGGTCAATGAATCTGTGCTATAGAAGGTGATAAATATTCTGACTTCTCACTACTGAAAATCCCAAACCAACTTTCAGAAAGCGAAGTGGGTAATAGGATTTCCAATTTTACAAATGAGAGAAATGAAATCAAAGTAACAAATTTACTTGTAGCCTCAAGAGAGCCTGCAAAAGATAATCTCCCTTTTATAATTTGGGATTTATTCCAATCATTTCTAGGAAACAATCATTTTATTATTATATTTCATTTAGGAGATTTAATAGTACTGTGGGATTTTTAAAAAAAATTCCATAATATATATATGAACCACCATCATGAAAGAAATAACTATTTGATAAATAATTTGAACTTCTCCTACTTTGGGAACTGGAATATCCTTCAATAATACTACACTTAATTAAAAATTCAGGGAATATTGCAAGAACATATAACAATAAAGCAGGAAATGAAGATTCTTTACTTAATTTAAGACTGTGTGATTATGTGGTGCAAGAAAATTCTCTCAAACTCCCCAGGCATCTATATCTTCTTGAAAAAAATGAAGGTGCATTTTCCAGATGCGAAGAACTAATTTTTTTAAAATCATGGATACTACCAGATGCAAAGAACTACTTTTTACTCAAGTGTTTTATGCAATTATTTATTGATTAATTTATCAAGATGTTCAATAAAATTTTCCATCATATACTTAGTATTTGTTGTTGCCTGTTACTATACTTTTACAATGATTTTAAAATGTTTTTGATATTTTATGTATTTTTCTCACATTGGTTTTCTTTTTTTTGCTGAAAATTTTTATTCTGAATTGGTGTTGATTTTAATCAGTCATTTTCTTTTCTTTCTTTCTTTCTTTCTTTATTTACTTTTTAAAGATACCTAGATTACATAAATTTTACTCAAAAAATATAGGGATTCCCTTACAACACACCTCCCACACCTCCCACAACCTCCCACATAAACATCCTTCATTAGTGTGACACATTTATTGCAACTGATAAACACATCCTGGGGCTTTGCCATTAAGCATGGACCATAGTTCTCATTGAAGACCACACTCTCTCCCACACAGTTCTGCATGTTATATGATGATATAAAATGGCCTCTATCTGTCATTGCAATGTCACTCAGGACAATTCCCAAGTCCTGAAAAAGCACCTGTATTGCAACTGGTTTTCCCACTCCCTGACCACAGAGCCTCCAGTGGCCACTGGCTCCACATCAATGTTGTAATTTCTTCCATTGATTAATCACAATATGTATATAGTAGAAGAACAGTAATTCCACTGTTCCCCCTACCCTGAGGAGACTGAGATGTTCATGTCCACTCCATCCCCCCTTGAGACAGGGCTTATATCCCATGGGGAAGATGGATGGGTTTATCCTACCTGCAGCTGCAGACTCTCTCCATTCCCTGGAATGGACATTGTCCATCAGCATCTCCCTGCCAGTTGTTCTGGGTGAGTCCAAAGAGCTGTAGAGTAGGATTTGCTGCCCCATCAAGTTTCCAGGCCCAGCTGGCACATGGACAGCCCAAAGACTTATCTCTGAATGTACATCTATAAACTCCAGCACCAAGTATAGGTTTGAATAGGAGGGACAGATAAGCCATGTGCAGGGAAGACATAGTTAAGTCCAACTCTGTCACTCTCAGGAGCACAAACTCCAAAGTAGGGCCCATTTGCAAGGCACCAATCTCTGGAGCTATTTGCCATGACATAGGAACTGAGTGTCTCCAGAGCCCTCAGGAGCTGCACTATTTGAGCTAATATCCTCTTTGGAATTCTACAAGATCCTACTGAGATGTGTGTAAGCATTTCCTCTGGAATGATGTCCTGACTCATTTTGAAGTCTCTTAGCCATATAAACTCATTTGTGTTTACCTTTCCCCATTTCATTCAAGGTCTTTTTCCAGTCACATTGTCAGTTGGCACTTGGTTGCAATCCCTTAGTGCTAGGGAGGCTCACCCTCAGCATGTCCCACCCTGGGATGAAGGTAATGCAGTCATATGCTGAGTTTGGCTTAGAGAGGACACATGTGAGTAACAAGGAGGCTCTCAGGAGTCAACCCTTAGGCACCCCATAAAAATAGGCTGTTTCAATTTACAAAGTAAAGACTCATATGGCTAATCATCAGATCAAGGGCCCTGTAACGGTTTGATGTAATTATGAATTCCAAAAATATAAATTGGATTATGCTTGTAAACTCATCTGTTCATCTTGGCATGATTGGTTCATGATTAGGGCGTTGACTGGGCTGCAGTGAGTAGGGCATTTAGCCCCACCCCTCGGTGGGTGTGGTCTCAAGTTTAAAAAGCAAGACAGAGATTGGGAGAAGCAGAATTGGAGAGAAGCAGATTTGAGAAACAGTTCTGATGTTGGAGTGAGCCAATCGCCGGATAGTCTATAGCTGGCCTTGTGGAGAGATGCAATGCATAGAGAGCCTCATGGTCTACAGCTGAACTTGTGGAGGAAACAGAAGCTAAGCCCAGAGAGAAACGCAGCCCCAGGAACAGAGGAACCTGGAAGCCTGAACACTGGAGACGTCGGCAACTGTCTTGCTCCAACACGTGGACTTTGGTGAGGGAAGAAATTTATGTTTTGTGGCCTGGTAACTGTAAGCTTCTACCCCAAATAAATACCCTTTATAAAGACTGACCAATTGTTGGTATATTACAAAAGGCATCCCTGTGGCTGACCAAAACAGACCCAAAAGAAGATCATCCTCCTTCGTGAACATCTGAACATTTTTATATACCTTATATTTATGCTCAGGTGAACTTCCTCTGATGCATCCCCGATCCCTGACACCCCACCCCAATGATTGTACCCTGCCCTAGTTGTAACCTTTCTGTGATCCATAGCTTCTTCAAAGATGAAGCCATGACAATAGCTGAATACAATTAATAGGAAAATGAAATAATGATGTTTAAATGTAAGAGATAAAAGACATAAAAATTTTAAAAAAACTAAAACTAAAATAAAATTAAATGTTTGGGATATTAAAAAAATGAAAAATATATAAAATTTTTTTGACACTTCACCTTTCATCACTGCAATATCTGGTGTCCAGTCTGTATCATGGCACCTTCCACCTCTCATTCCCCAGTGTCTAACTATTTTTCATTCTGTTTTCAAAGAAGTATTAGGACACAGTAGAGTCTCACACAGAATACAGGAGCTCTCATATACCCAACAACCTCCCCCTTTCCTCACCCCATATTAATACCTTTTTATATGTGGATGGTAGCATTTTTATAACTGAGATACAAATAGTGAAACATAGCTACTAAACATTGTCAATGGTTTACACTATGGTTTACATTTTAGACCATACACATTTATAATTTTTTATGATATTTACCATGTCCTGTGTCCATCACTGTATGGTAATGAAGAACATTTCTACTGACCACTAAATACCCCCTGTTTAATCTCTTCTATTCCTCCCACCCCATCACCCCGGGGCCCACAATGACCCCTGGCTTGACTTATTGGATGAAAAGGTTGATAGTTACATGCAACAAGAGGCCTTGACACACTGGTTTGTCCTCCCCTATTAGGAACTGCCCTTGCATGTGAGAGACCCCTGCCTGTATATTTCTGAATGAATCAGTCCTCCCAAAGATGGGAGTCCAACTCCTTCCCACTCATTACGTGGGACCCCACCTACTGATACAACACATTATGACAGAATGAACACACACACACACTCCCTAGAAGTGTGCTTTAGGTTTGTTCTGTCCTGAATATCTCCACAACCAACACTCTAAACCAGAGACCCTTCCTTGTCATTTTGCCATAAGAGCATTCCTATCTCTGTACTTTCAACCACATACCCACAAATCCTTAGTGTTCACCTGGTCCCTCTCCCAACCCTTCCCCTGGTATCCTGGACCTTTTGATCCATCCTTTCCAATCTACACACCTGTCAACACTGCACCACCAAACCCAGTAATATCATTACCCTCCTGTCCTATTCCTTCAATACACAACTATACTCTATCCCTTTACCATAGATTATATGCATATGGGTGATGGCTTATAACCTTTTCTGCTCTTTCTATTTCTTGTAAACCTATCTTACAGAAATTAGCTCTCTGAAACTGCTCAATTTCCTTAATTCATATCAGTGAGGTCATGTACATTTTGCTTCACTCAACATAAGGTCTTTAAGATTCATCCATGTTTTCCCATGCATTAGCACTTTATTCCTTCTTACAACTGAGTAATATTCCATTGTATGTATGTACCACATTTTTCATTCATCTGTTGATGGGCACTGGGCTTGATTCCAACTTTTGGCAATAGTGAACAATGCTGCTGTGAACATTGGTGTGCATATATCTGTTCGTGTCTTTGCTTTCAATTCTTCAGGGTATATACCCAGTAGTGGAATTGCTGGATCATATGGAATTTCTAGTTAGCTTCTTGAGGAACTGCCAAACTCTCCTGCATTGCGGCTCAACCATTCTACTATCCCACCAGCAGTGGATGAGGGCTCCCATTCCTCAACATCCTCTCCAGCACTTATAGTGTTCTGTTTTTTTAATAGCCACCATTCTAATGGGTGTAAGATGGTGTCTCATTGTAGCTTTGATTTGCATTTCTCTGATAGCTAGCAATGTTGAGCATCTTTTTATGTGCTTTTTAGCGATTTGCATTTCTTCTTTGAGAGTGTTTTTTCAGGTTGCTTGCCTATTTTTTAAATAGCTGGGGGTTTTTTTTTGAGGTTAGGATTTCTTTATCTATGCAGGATATTAGTCTCCTATCAGATAAATGGTTGCCATAATTTTTCTCCCATGGGGTAGGCTGCCTTTTTACTTTTTTTCTTTTTTAAAGATTTATTTTTTATTTTATTACATACCCCCCCCTTTCTGCTTGCTCTTGCTGTGTGTCCATTCTTCTGTGTTTTTTCTATGCCTGCTTCTTGTCTCCCCCAGTCTTTTTGCAGGGACGTGCTGAGTTGGCCCTCCACGGCAGCGGCTCCCACCATTCGTGGGTGGCTCCATTCTGTTTTCACAGGTGGCTCTGTTCCATGTTTTGCGGGCAGCAGTCCTCCATGTTTTTGCAGGCTGCTGGGCTTCCATGCTTAGCAGGTGGCAGCTCCGTTTTTCAAGGGTGATTTTGCCATGCCCGTGGGGGCTCCACCCTGCCTGTGGAAGCTTTTTGCCTTGCCCATAGTGGCTTTGCCCCATCTACGGTGGCTTGCCTTTCTCAAGGCCATCTGCCCACTTGGAGAGGTCCCCGGGAACTGAACCCAGGGCCTCCCATGTGGTACACCAGCGTGCTCTTATCCACTGAGCTATCTAGCTGGCCCCCTTTATACTTTCTTGATAATGTTTTTTGAGGTGAAGAAGTTTTTAGTTTTGAGGAGATCTCATTTATCTGTTTTTTTCTTTTGCTGCTGGTGCTTTGGGTGTGAAGTTCATGAAACCATTTCCTATTTCTAGGTTCTGTAGATGCTTCCTTACTTTATCTTCCAAGGTCTTTATCATCATAGTAGCATTTCAATAGCAACATAATAGATTGTTAAGAAAATATTTATAATTTTAATTATTTGGTGATTGCAAATGAATGTATAATTTAAAGGATTCATTGTTCAATTTACCTGAACTGCACTTATAATTGTACTTCACTGCCACACAATTTCATCTTTATAAGTGCTTTTGATGTCAGAATAATTGCCAGGAGGGATGATTATTTTCAATTACATGTATGTGCATGGATACAAATACCCATGTTGTGGATGTGAATGTGTGCAGGAAGATGAATAATGGATGCAATGTAGTAACAGTGTTGAAACATAATTAGAAGTAGGCATTTTATGGGAGATGAATTAAGTAGATACTGAGGATGATGTGGTGTTCACCATTCACACTTTGAATCCAGGGTGACAGAGTTGGAATCCCAAATCTGCACTCACCAGCTATGTGAACTTAAGATATTTATATCACTGGGAATCAGTTTCTTCATCTATAATCATAGTATTTTATTGTAACACAGGAGGTTGAGCTCCGGAAAGTTGATCGAATAGTTTTTATATTCCAAAGAAACCACACCTAAGGTCAGCAACTGTCATGTTGTTTATTACTTACAAGTCACAATGGTGGCTGGTCTGGTAGTCACCATACTGCTCAGCAGGGAAACAAATATTATATAGGGATAGAGAGCACAAAGAGGGGATTAGCTAATGCATAAAGCAGCTCAGGGGTGCACAGAGCCTAGTAAATGATTAACAGTGAGTGTGCACATTTGGGGGGAAATGTGTAATTTCCCAGAACAGTAAATTCATGAGTTCAAGCACTTAACATTCCTTTGAAGCAGACTGTGATTGCCATCTTGTTGTCAAGCTCTTTCCTGCTGAGGAGTGGACCGCTGGCTGATATGGCCCTCCCTCTCCCAGCCCTGGGTCATTGAAAGGGCATTCCTTCTAAATACCCTATTTTTTTTATCATATATGATATATTATGGTTTCTCTATTATAATAATTATTAATGTTATTATCATTAATATAAAGAACTTTCTGACTCAATTTCCTAAAATGATAGTGTAAGTAATTGAAAAGCATTTGAACCATGACTTTTAGTTTGAAATAAATTATATATAAGACAAAAGAAAACAATTGCACATTATGCAGAAATATAAAACAAAGAAAATTTACTTCCTCACTTTAACCCTTCCTCCTTTGGATTTACATATTCATTCATGTAGACAATATATTTTAATAACCAAATTGACTGTGTCAAATATTTGATCAAAGTAATATATTTAGTTACAAAGAAAGAATATTTAAATTAATATAAAATTAGACATACTCTACTCCAAGATTTTCTCTCATACTTTGGGGAATGTCATTTTATTCCATTAATTACATTTTTGTTAGAGGATGCAAAGGTGGCATTGTTAAGAGAAAGATTAAACCTATTTTCATTTTAGAAACATTGAGTTATATTTTTCTGATTATTGTGTTAAAGCTTGACATTCAAAACTGCTTTATCACTGTGGTAGACAGAATTCCATAATACCCAGGCACTAATTTTTTCCCAAATCCCTGGAACTGTGAATAAGATGGTATGTCATGCCTGTGTCATATTACATGGCAGAAGATATTTTTAGGTGTAGTGCTGGTTACTAATCAATTGGGTGTGAATTAGTCAAAATGGATTTATCTGGGTAGGACCAATTTAAACGCAAAAATTAAAATATTGTTTTGAAAGTAGAGTGTTTTCTCTAGCTGGTAGCAGAAGGAGAAATCAGAGAGCAATGGAGCACAAGTATTTGACAACCCATCACTGGTTTTAGGGATACAGTGGCCACTTTCAGGGACTCAAGTGTAGTCCCTAGAAGGTGAGAGGGACCTCTAGCTGACAGCAAATGATGAAGTGGGGAAATCAGTCCTACAACTGCATAGAACTTAATTCTGATTATAACCTGAATAACACTGGAAGTGGTTCTTCCCTAGACCCTCCAGATAAGTTCCCAGGCCAACTGGCACCTGGATTTCAGTCTTATGAGACCCAAAGAAAAGAACCCATCGAAGCCCACTCAGAGTACTATGAGATAATATGTGGGTGTGATTTTAAGCCTCTAAGTGTATGGTAATTTGTTTTGCAGCAATATAAAAATAAAGCATCAAAAAATTCTAATTTAAGCTTAGATTTCTGGCTTACCAAAATACATGAATTGTAGCAAAGAACATTAGATTAATTGTGATAGAAATTCTGTTACAATTTTATTAAAAATATCTAGAGGCTTTTAGAAGAAATCAGAGATACTCTTTTACTTATGCAGTCTAGGCATAAAAATCAAATACAATGTGCTGATGAAAAATATACAATTTCCTCCAAAAATTTTGGATGGCTTGAAAGGCATAAAAAACTTGAGCAGTAAGTTGAGTGATTTCAACAATCTTATTAGTTATATTTAGCCATGAGTTAAAACTCTATGTGACAGGAAAACACCACAATAGCAAGAAAAGGAGAAATTTGAAGAGATACAAAGGTGATCAGACACTATAAACTTTCTAGGATGACAAAAGAGTTCTTTTTATAAACTAGTGTGGGAAGTGTAAATAGGAAAAATCTGGTTGTCTTATTTATGTTTCCTTCCCCTTCTCTCACTGGGAATTATAATACTTTTTTTTTCCTCTTCCAGCTCACACAAAAGAAAATAAAGATAAAATTATTAAAGAAACCACACTAATTACTAGAGCATGATTCCTTGATGCCTGTTTTTAAAGTCAGATTGTCCTTTCTTAGAGACTAAATCTATGGGAAAGGGAGATAAAGGACTTAATTGAAGTTAAAGGACTGAAATGGGTGATAAGTAGTAATTAAGTAGGTGATATTAAGAGGATTCTTGTATACTAGAAACAAAGAGTGGCATAGAAATATCTGACATGGCAAATGATCCCTTTTTGTGCAGCCCAACCCTTTTCTATTGAGTCATTTCATTAGAATTAACTGTAGCAGTTTGATATTATTTATAAATTCCAAAAATAGATATTGGATTATGTTTTTGAACTGGTCTTTTCCTATGGGTATATTAGATCATATTGCATTCAGAGGTTGACTTGATTAAATAATAATTAAGGCTTTCTTTGATTGGGCTACATCAGGAGAACATTGAGTTTTGGGGGCAGGGACTCACAGAGAAAATTACAAAGCAGAGAAGAGAATGGGAGTCTTAATGCTGGAGCCCAGGGGAGTAAGCACACAGAGGAGCAGAGTCCAGGGGAGAATTGAGCCATGGGGAGAGAGACAGAGCTGGATCCTGATAGTCTACAGCTGGCCTTGTGGAGACTGTAGGACAGCTGAGCCCAGAGAGAAACAAGCCCCAGGAAGAGAGGGACTCAGGAAGCCTGAAATCTTGGCAGACATTGGCAGCCTTCTTGCTCTAACATGTGGTAAAAGACTTTGGTGAGGGAAGTAATTTATGCTTTATGACCTGGTAACTGTAAGCTTCTACCACAAATAAATACCCTTTAAAAAAACCAACAGATTTCTGGTATTTTGCATCAGCACCCCTTTGGCTGACTAATACACTACCCAAATTTAACAGTCCTAAAAATTTGTAAACCTTCCTAAAGGAAGGAGTAGTTTTAGGTACTTGGTGTGGGAGTATAATGTCTCCCTGACTGAAGTAGAACTGAGCAGAACAAGTTGGGGAAATACTTTATGAACAGAGAATGTGGGCATAAACTAAAATATATATGTTTAAGAAGGTAGGAGAACTTTAGAATAATTTTCTCAAACTCAAAGAATAGGTTCATTTTTTTTTTTTTTACATCTGAAGCATTCACTTCCTAAGATGTATCAAATAATATTCAGATTTTGGAAAACAAAATATTGAAAACTTAATGGAGAACAAACTGAGCTTAGAAAGAAGTCTATAACTGTACCATCCAGGTATATATATATTTTTATAAAATGTTTTCATCTTTTTCACAGTGCTGGGCTGTTAACAGTCCAGGTTAGCCAGCATTTTACATTACCTAATTCTGAATTTCTGGTCAAGGGAAGTTGCTCTATAGAATAGCCAAGGACCTATGTTTAGTCTGCTCTACTCAAGTATAAAATTAGATTCATCAGATTTCCTCTCTAGAATTCTGAACAATGAACCTAACAGGCCAGAGAAAGGAGAGAGAAGCTTAGACAATGCATTGAGGGAAAATTTGGCTCTTGCCAACAACAGCCACATGTAAGCAGATATGTCGAGAGAAGAGAGAACAAGAAGACATAAATAGAATTTTAAAATACATAAAGAGAATTTTTAAAGTAGGCTATGATAAAGAAGGTGATCACATACAAGCTCAGAGAGTAATGGAGATGACAGGAGGCTGGTATCTCCAGGGTTCTGAGGTACTGATGACATTCCAGTTTCCCCCCAAATCAATCAAGACCCCTTTGAATCACCTGGTATCACAAGAATAACATGATAGGTTCTGTTTAATTACTAAGTGGGCCTGATTTAACTACAGTGCCTGCTTCATTATGCCCAAAATATCCCTTTTAACTTTATTATGATATGCAAGAAGTAAAACAATTAAAGGTAACTCATCATTCTTTCATGATAAAAAGCACATGAGAGATGAGCAATTATAAAAAAAAAAATCTGTAGAGAATTGTAAAACAAGTAATATAAATAAAATGCTTGATTTCATGGCATGAAATGTCAGGTGAGAACCTTTAGAAACAAACTCAAATATTAAGTGATGAACACTAACCTTAGGAATATGAATCTGTTCAATTACATGATCTTAATTTTGCACCTTAAGGGCCAGAGTAGAATTAGTAAGAAAAATAGAGAAGTTGTACCTAATGTGTACAGTAGGAATTCCTCTTTGCTTTAGTTTGAAGATAGATATCTATTGACCTATCTTCCAATTCATTAATCTTGCCATCTTGCCAGGAAGCAGAAACTCCCAATTTATATTTAAATCTGAGGAAATAAAAAGTGATTTAGAACCTCTAAATGTGTGGGCAGGGTTTATTAATTTTTGGGGGGAGAAGCTTAAGTTTTTTGTGATCATGCAATATATCAGTCATATATTTTCTCCTGAAAAGAAAAGAAAATACAATAACCCTCTACTTTCCTGGCTGGGTTGAGTAATGGGAGATTGTTAAAAATAATATTCAGATTTTGGAAAACAGTGATGTCCTGGCAGCTGGCATGAGGTAAGAACCCCATAGTTCACAATGTATAGATTTTCACTTAGACCATGATATGCAGCTGCATATTTCAACACTATCCTCCACAGTGATACTGTGAATCATGAGTGAATTCTCTAGCACAATTTAAAAAATAAATAAATGGCAAAAACAAAAATCTCCAATATTTTGCAGGATAATGTAGAGGAGTTGTTTCTTGTCTGTGTAAAAAAATGTCTTGGGAAATAAAATATTCTGCCTGTAATCCAGTGTATGTTTTAACCCTACATCCTTTGAAAATTGGTACCCAAGCTTGTAGCATCTAATGTGTTTTGAAGTTGAAACTTATTTTTCTCTGTCCATCCACAGATGATTGTAAACTTTACCACTCTGCTAAGTCAGTTATCTAACACTCCTCTCTATTTTAAAAAATATGGAAATCTTTCACAAACAAACATTCCATGTCTGGTTCATTTTGTTGTTGTGGATTAACTCAAAATTTTATTTTTATGGTTATTTTTTGAATATTTAGAAGGGAGATGAAATAAATTGTTATAAATATTTCACTTTGTTTAATCAAAAGTTCCAAGTTTATATATATATATACATATATATACATACACACACACACAATTCCTGGTTTTCTTTTTTTTAAAATAAATTAATAACAAATATGAGAATGTTCTCTCATGAACTATAACAAATGTATAATACTAATACAGGGTGGCAATAATTGGGTGGGTTGGGGAAAAATACACCAAATGTAAGATATGGGCTATAGTTAGTAGTAATATTTTGATGATGCTCTTTCATAGTTCATAACAAATATTTCACAAGAGAAGGTGGAGGTGGTGGGAAAATAACTGGGAGCCTTTTATGATGATATGCATGTTTGTATTATAATTTCATAAATTTTACTATACACTTATTGTTTATGTATGTTCATGTATGGATGATATACTTCAATAAAATTTTATTAAAATGAAAATATATTAGGCACATAATATAAATTGACTTATGTCTTCCCAAAGGGCATGAATGTTACCTTATATGAAAATACAGTCTTTGAAAATGTTATTAATCAAGAAGAGGCCAAACTAGATTAAGGGAAGCCCTAAGCCAAGAATACTGGTTTTTATAAAAGATAATTAGACACAGACATAAAGACACAGGAGAGAATGCCATGTGTCTACTGAAGCAAAGATTGAAGCCCAAAGTTTTCCAGCAAACCATCAGAAGCTAGGAAGAGGCAAGGATTTGTCTTATCTTTATAGATTTCAGACATCTAGCATTCAGAACTATGAGACAATTAATTTTTATTGTTTTATGCCATCCAGTTTTGGGTACTTTGTTACAGCAGTGCATGGAAATTAAGACAGTACAAAATGTCACCATCCAGATGGCCTTATGTACAGGAAAATATAAAGTAAAACATGCATATGTTTTTAAAATTCAAATATTTCAAAGTTGTACAAGATTTTAAAAAGCCTTCACTTTTCTATCCTTTTCTAAAAAATAATCACTATTAATTTTTCTTATAATTCTATTCATTAAAATATTCTTATGCATGTGTCAATATAAACTTTCTACTTCACATTGTGTTATATTCACAGAAAGTTATAATACTGTTACATAACTTGCTTCTTTAATGTGCTGTGACTATCTTTCCATAGAGTACAAAGAAATCCTCTTATAAATGAATCTTCATGGGTCTAGTCAAATAAGACCAGGGTGATCTTTTCACAGCAGATACAATAGAGAACCTGCCAGAAATAAGACCTTTCTCATGGTAGACCAAAGCTGCTGGAAGTGTGAGAAGAGGAAGAGCTGTCTGTAACATCCAGTGTTTGCAATTGAGCAACTAGCCAATAGTTTGTGAGTATGATTGGGACAAAAAAATTTATGATGATATGTAAATTGTAATAAAATTCATCTGTTGAGTCACCAAGAATCATTCAAATCCTTTTAATAAAACTTGCCTCCACAATATAATATGAGGTTTTCAGGTATTTTACTTACATAGTTTGTTTCTTTTTTTTTAAAGCACTCATTCCTTTGCTGAGTTGGAAGGTACAAGTCAAATCAGTTACAGAACCATCTCTAGGATAGTGGTTAGCCATTACCATACTCTCCAGACCTAAAAAAGTAAACGGAACTAAGCTGCATTATTTATTGAAGCAGTAATTCCCAGAGCCATAACTGATTTCTCTTTCACCACCCATTCTGTCATTCTTGGGCACCATTTCATTTTGCTTGCACTCTTCCTGGTGGGATGAATGAAAACATGATCTCCAACAGTCTGAGCCCATAGTTGGTTTGTTTTTATTGGGCTGAGTTGATGCAATGGCCCATTTACAGTTATCATTGGTGTGAAAGTAATAAAGCAGGCTCTGGTGAATACTTTATGTTCTGTATATAGTGCTCCCTGTCCCACCTCTATATTAGCATTCCTAGATACTCACTATGATCAAAATTGAGTACATCAGCCAGAACAGTTAGTCTTCTTTCCTGCTGGTTCACTGGTATGGGGAATATAAAATGGTGGTTCCATTTCAATGACACCCCTATTGTGTCCCCATTAGGTATATTTTCTTCTCCAGAAAACAGTACCTCTACCTTGGTTAAATTGAAGACCCTGTTAGGGGATCAATTGGGATCACATCTGCTTCCAATCCCTGAATCCCATAATAGTGTGTATCAGGATAACAGGGGCACAACTCCACATATCAGGCAGTAGTTCAGAGCATATATTTTGTTCTGAGAACTATGTTCCCACTGTGATTCATGGCATCCCAACACCTCACAAAGCTGAAACCTAGCTACTTCCTTAATTAAGCCTTTAATAGGCATTTTTCTCTTCTATCAAGCTGTTTATGTGTGATGGAGTACATGGTAAGATCAGTGAATTCTGAGTACATGAGAAAATTTTTGCCTATTTTGCAATTTCCTGAAGCTTCATGGGTTTCTCTCCCATTATATGACATATATTTATCTTACTTGGAAATTAGCATATGTGCCAATTCCTGGTCACAGATTCAGTTAGCATGATTCCATTAATATATTCTGAAAAAGTGGTCTAAAGATAAACTTCCTTGAAGACAAAATTAAGAAAAAACAGAAATAACATTGCCCTGGAAAATGGCAGTGACTGTACACTTTTGTACTTTCAATTTAAAAATGAAATTATTTGGATCATCTCTATTCATGACATCAAGAAGAATGCATTCACCAAGTGGCCATATTTCTGGAATCCATCAAATGCAAAAGCTCAGAAAAAAAGAGCTGTGATTTCAAGTTCCACTTCTGGATCAATTTACTACAATGGTGCACCATGGAAACACATATTCAGGGCAGAGACAGAAACCTTTAGCAAATTATCCCTTTATTGCACAGAATAATTGGTCTAGAAAGGGCAAATACTCTCCTTGTCACTTACATAGCACAGAGTCCAATAGAGCAAGTGGATCTGTCAAGTGGCCAAAAATTGCTCCTGGTTGAGGTTGATAGTTTGGAGCTCAGATTGCTTCATAGTACATGGGATAAAAGAATCCAGTCTATATTGTTTGAATGTGGTTTTTATCCACTGATGGGGGAGAGTGCCCTGCTGATAGAACTTCTATTCTGATAATCATTTTTTTTAGTTTCTTTTTATTTATTTATCCCCCATGTTGTTTGTGCTCATGGTCTGTTCAACTTCTTTTTAGGAGGCAATGGAAACTGAACCTGAGACCTCCCATATGGAAGTGAGGCTCCCAAATACTTGAGCCATTAGTACTCCCTCCTTATTTTGTCTCTCATTTTGTTTCCTCATTTTGTCCCCTCATGGCATCATCTTGTTGTCATCTTGTTGCAGTCAGCTTGCAGCAGCCCGTCATGCTCTCTTGCTGAGAAGCATAACATTTGAGACTGTTTTTTTCCCTGTTTCCAGGTTTAAGACCTGTCTGGGCCTTTTCTTTACTTAATACCTCCTCCAGACCATGGAAAGGCACAAAATATAAAAGAACTGGGGGTAGTGGAAGGAAATTGGATGGCTGCTTTGCAAGTGTTTGTAACTTCCCCAGAGAAGGAGGTGGGGATAGGTGAATACCAGATGATGGCTACTTAACAGGTGTGTAATTTCCCTAGCACCACTAACATCCACCATAATGCCTTTAGTTTGTGCAGAGACCAAACAGGTTAATAAATGAGAAATATGATGAAGGCTATTGTCTGTGCATTCTTTACTCATGAAGGGAAGGGACCCTGTGGAGAGGGTCAGGAAAGATTCCAGATGTCTTTTTGATGACTCCCAGAAGCTGTGCTTTCCTGATCTTCCAAGAAGATGACACTCTTCACCAAACTCTTCCCCCAAGTCTTAAGGAGTCACTCTCTTCAAACATCTACCTTCTCCACCCATGCTAGGGAGGGTTTGAAACAATGGTCATGGCCATCTATGTCCAGGGATGGCAGAAAAAGCTGCTCAGAGCCAAGACCCAGTGATCCAAATTCATCTACCACAAACCATGATCAATGCTCAACCATACCCCTGCCCCCCAATATTAGGGACAGTAACTTCCAAGTTTCTCTCCATGCATAGCAGCCAGTCAGGGACTGAACTCTCAGCCTACCTCTAGGGTGAGGGGTGGAAGGTGGCAGTCACTGTGGAGCATGCTACTCACAATTTTTTACTGCAGTTTCTCAGTCTCTTTCTCACATTCTTCCCTAGATGATGCACAGTACAACCCTGGCTCCCAAAGCCACAGAAGAGTTGTTTCAGACCATTCCATCTTGTCCACTAACAGTTTGGAGGTGGAGTGAGTGCCCAAGTTCCCTACTATACCTTTTTCCTGGAAGTTCTCCTCAATGATGACATTTTATGGGAGAAAAATCAGATCCGCATAGAAATTAAGTAGGTTACCCTGGTTAAACGCTTAAATTCTACACTGGGTTCATTACCAATGACTGTCTTATTCCATGGTTTGTTCTATTTCCACACATTTGCCACACACTAGCTTAAATTGAAGTCCAGTGAGTGTTAGAAAGCAATGATGATGAAAGATATAACTATTGGCTAAGTAATGGTATTGTGTGGGGAGCTTAGAATGAATAATAAGGTAATGAGGGAAGGTTGAAATTCAGGTATCCAGAAGACATACAAGTGATAATGTTTAGTATATATCAACTATCTATACACTAAATTTATCTACCTTTATTTTTAAAGAGGTTTTAGATTACAGAAAATTTACAAAGTATAAGGAATTCCCATATACCCCTTCTCCCTTTTTCACATCTTCCTCTATTAATAACATCCTACAATAGTGTGGTATTGTAAGGGTTAGACTCAGGCAGTGGCCCAACCACCAGGGCAGTGTCCCAACTGTTGAATCAGCTATAAGTTCATAAAGTCCTTGGCCAAGCACACACAGTCTCTAGGCACAGCAGAAAATAACTCCAAGGAGTTTTATTTCGTATTCCTTATGTATAACACTTGTGTGGGTATGAGCAAACTTCCCTCTGCACCTAAAATCTTTTTACACCTACCTCCCTCACAAGATCCCAAGATGAACACAGTACAGAAATGGGGTAGTCAGCAGGATGTCACTCTGCACACCTGCTGCATCTGCTGAAAAGAAAGTAAAGAGTATGAGCTCTGGGTGAACACCTACCTGTATGTGAGCTGGGGTAGCAAAGTGGCTGTCTTGCCAATGTTCCTGTGCTGCAGAAATCCCAGATAACACACCAGCAACTTACTGAGTGCTGTACAGCAGGCTAAGCCCCTGTTGGGTGATATGAAACCACAAGCAACAGCTGCCTGGGTAGGCTGGGTGTTCCTGTCCTTGCCTTAGGACACTACACAGGAAATGCTGAAGTATTTGAGCCAATTTTGGGAGATGAAGCAGGTCGTGGAACAATTACATGGCCAAATACAACATCTGGAGCACAGGGAGAGCACCAGGATGAGCCGGTAGACAGTAGTTCTGAGGATGAAGTTGAGGGAGGGGCTATAAAACAAGCCCACCCAGTTGTTGGTCAGAAAATAAAGTATGACCAGAATATGAGGCATGGAGGGGCTCCCATGGGGCATGCCCATGTAGTCCAGCACACCGTGCACCACCCCTACATGCAAGCAGAACTGGTTGTTAGACCAGCAATTTTGACAAAGCCCAGTGAGCTGGTGGCCTCTTGGCTGCTGCACCTGTGGGATGTGGGGGTGAATGTCATTTTGTGCTCTGGAACTGAGATAAAGTTAGCATCACTTACTGGCCATCCCCTGTTGCACTAATATTTCTTAAATGCACAGCAGAATTTTGGGGGAAATCCCACCCACTCATTGATGGGGTGGCTCCTGACAGCATTTTGGGCAGTTTGGATTGATGCAGGGGAGTTGCTGGACTCAGTAAACTGGAGGACTACATATTTTGACCTTGTACAAGTAGTCTGGGAAATGGGCTTGCACAGTGCTGTCTTTGACATCAATAACCAGGGACTTGATGCCAAGAGGTTTACGAGTTGGATGAGGGACCTGCTCCTGCAACCTGTTACTGCTCCCTTATTCAGGTCCCTGATGGCTATCTTGACCCTGTATGTGGGGCACCTGATACATGAGGCAACAGCCATGATGGCTAGTCTTGGTGGGGCTGAGAGCTAACAGGTCAAATTTCATCTGATGGTGATAGGAGGAAATACACCCCCGTTGTGCTGCTTGAACCCCGCAGGACAGTAACCATAAAATAGCACTGTTTGCCAGGAGGACATGAAGAGATATCAGCAACTATTAAAGAACTGGTCAAGGTACAAATCACCTGTGAGGACCAGAGCCCATTTAATACTCCAGTGTGGCCTGTCTGTAAGCCTGATGGGACATAGTGAATAAATGTTAACTATCGAGAGCTCAACAAGGTGGTTCCCACATTACATATGGCTGTGCCCTCTATTCTTAACCTAATGGATATTTTGACTTTGACACTGAGAAAATTTTTGGACTTGGTAAATGCCCTGTTCTCCATTGCCATTGCTGATGAAGTGCAGGACCAGTTTGCTTTTCATGTGGAAAGGTTGACAATGAACTTTTACAGTATTGCCTATGAGCTCTGTTCACTGCCCCACCATTTGTCATGGTTTAGTGGCTAAAGACATAGAAAAGTGGCAGCATGCTGATACCATTCTGGTATATCATTACATTGGTGGTGTAATGCTAACCTCTGATTCTCTTTCAGATTTGAAGGCTGCTGTTCCCACTCTGGTCACCTACCTTAAAAGTCAAGGATGGGAGATACATCAAGACAATTTGCAAGGGCCTCAGTTTTCTGTCAAATTCTTGGATATTGTATGGTCATGTAAAACAAAAGCAATCTCTGAAGTAGTGATTGGTAAGATTCAATCCTTCCCATTCCCCACAGCAATGAAACAGCTGTAGATAGACCTTCATGGGTCTCCTAGGCTAATGGTGAGTGTTTTTTCCCCAATTGGCACTGGTCCTAAGGCCTTTATAGAGCTTATCAAAGAAAGGAGGTGGATGGAATTAGATTGATGAGGCCAAGCAGGGTTTGTACAAGCTAAGAAGGGCTGTTAAACAAGCCCAAACTTTGTTAGAGGCTGACCCTAGCAATCTGTTTGAAGTAGATGTGCACATTACAGAAGAAAGCTAAGGTTGGGGCTTATGGCAAGGAACTGAGCAGTTGCAACAACCAATAAAATTTTGGAGTCAGCTACATAAACAAGTGAAAAAGTGCTATAGTCTCATAGGGAAGCAGTTGGCAGCCATGTGAGCTGCCACACAGAGTACTAAGACCATAACCTGGGGAATCCTGGTAAAGGTATTCACCACCTATCCCATAAAATATGGTTGCAGAATTGGATTGCCCAGACATGAAGTGGCTTGGCCCAGATGGCAACCCTAGCCAAGTGGAGGGTCTATTTAGAACAGAGGTGCACATTTGCTTCCAGTCTATTGAGAAAAGATTTGTAGCAAGTCTTAGGTCCCTTAACAAATGTGGGACACTGGACCCTGAGGCTCCCTTACAAGTCACCATGAAGGAAGTTTCCCCATACAAAGCTGGGGTAGGTCCCCTGCCAGAACAGTCATGGAATACTGATGGGGCCAGCTGAGGGCAGGCAGCTCAATGGAATGTCATAGCCATATGCCCTCAGACTGACACCATTTAGTATGAACTAGGATTTGGTCAGAGTAGCCAATGGACCAAGCTGTGAGCCATGTGGCTCATAGTTGGCCATGAAGCCAGCCCCTTAATGGTTTGTATGGATGGGTGATATACAAAGATCTTATCTTGTGGTTACCAGAGTAAAGCACATGGATTGGTCAATGGCCCATTGACCCCTGTGGGGATGGTCCATGTGGAAAAATGTATGGGATTATGGTTTGTCTAAAACAGTGACAGTATACCATGTAGCAGCTTACTGCCCCCTTTCACATCCAGACAACAATGAGGTGGATCAATTTACTAAGCTTACCTTGCAAGTAAACAGTGCTCATAACATGGCCAAGTGGCTACATGGAAAACTCCTACATTCTGGAGTCCCCACAATGATGAAGCATGTACACCTTTGGGGTTTAGCTGTGGATGCAAATGCCACTTGGGCAGCATGACTTGAATGCCCCCAAAGTTCCCTGTTACATAGGAGGCCACTGCAGAGAACTATGAGTCAAATTGTATCCCATTCACAAGATGGCAGGCAGATTTTATTGGGCCATTACCCTTGAGTCAACAGTGCTGATATGCTCTTATGGCCATTGACACAGCCACAGGTCTCCTTTTTGTGTATCCCGCCCCCCCCAAGCACCCCAAACTATAACTGTGTGCTGAACAGCTATGTACCATGCATGGTTGCCCATTAACTATAAAAAGTGAGAAAGGGTCCCATTTCAATGGGCAAATAGTGCAGCAATAGGTCCTCTGACAGAGCATACAATGGGTATATCATGTGCCTTACAATCCCCTAGCAGTTGACATAATTTATGTGTTATAATGGCCTTCTTAAAATGGATGTGATGGCAACAGCCCAAGAGACTCTAATCTTGTGGGGGTGGTGTGATTACCTCTGGTTGATAGTACAATATTTAAATGAATGACCCCAGCAGGGAGGAATAGCACCAGAAGAAACCCTGTTGCAGTATATAGCTGCCCCATTCAATTACAGCTCAGTACAAATGATTCACTGTTAAAACTGCAAGTGTGGGGAGGGCAAATACTGCTGCCAGCACCCTCCATAATTCACAGAGGAGAAACAGTCTCCATGTCATGGCCTTGGACTCTAAAGGCCCCCCATATTTGGTAAGTAGTTCTGGTAGTGCCCTGAGGAAATGGGGCACAATATCAATTAACTGTAACCCCCTGGATTACTGACATATGGCCATTAAGGTTTATGGTGACCATGCATGCCACCACAGCCACCATAATGAAAGGCATGTTCATTCTGACATTATGGCCTATCATGAGTTCTCCCATCCTGTTGCAAGTTAAAGAAAATGTCTCACTGGCTGTGCCAGAAAGCCCAAGAGTATAGTATACTCACCCTGGGTGCACACCTCAAAGTAATACTTTGCTGTTTAAGGATAACCAGCTGGGATATGTTCTATTAGATGGACATAATTTGCCTCTCTTAGTTATGCTTACACATTTGTCTTACCATTCCTAGGTGTTCTGTCGACAGCTTGCTGGCTTGGGTGCATATATATGTTCAAGTATACATTGTGTCCCACTGCTGGGTGTGCACTGAACTGCCAGGCAGTTTGGCCAATGGTTTGGCCTGGTGTATCACTCCTGCAAACACCTTGGTAGTTTTACCCATTGGTTATTTTCCTTCCTGGGAGAGGGGCCATCAAAGTTGAATTAGATGTTGAACCCTTAGTGCATCACACTGTCCAAGCCCTGAATGCTTCAGAATATGCTATAACCTAGTTAAGAGAAAATGCTGACCAAATCTGCCATGTTACAAAACTGCATGGCCCTAAATTTACTTACTACAGGTCAAGAAAGCACATGTGCCTTGATTCATATGGAATGTTGTGTCTACATTCCCCATAATAAAGAATTCATTCAGGGGGCCCTGCAAGAAATGAATCATGAAGTACAGAATATACAGAAATCACAAGTAAACTTTGTACAAGATTGATGGGAGTCCCTAGGTACTTGGAAATGGGTTCTTAGGGGAACTCTAATAGGCTTAAGATGCATACTTCTATGCTGTTTTCTATACTGCTACTGTGGTGTTTGGTTGCAATGTACCCCCACAGCTGCTAAGGCCATTGCCCTCAGGGGTGAAGTGTAAGGGTTAAAACTTGGGCAGTGGCCTGTGATGTTTAAGATTCTGGCAGTGGCACAACTGCCTGGGCAGTGGCCCAAATGTGAATCAGCTATTAGCTCATAAAGTCCTTGGCACAGCACACACAGTCTCTAAGCACAGCAGACATAATTCTAGGGGTTTGTATTTTGTTTTCCTTCTGTATAACACTTGAGTAATAACTGTAGTGCATAAATAACCCTACAAATAAAAAAAGCAGTGCCTATGTAAGCAAACTTCCCTCTACACCTGAAGTCTTTTTCCTCCTATCTCCCTCATGAGCTTTCAAGATGAGGGCAGTACACAGGTACATTTATGACAACTGATGAATAAATATTAAAGCATTGCTACTAACCAAGGTCTATAGTTTACATTGTGGTTTACACTTAATTCCAGTGCACTACAAATGCTCCATGTTCCACCTATCTTATTCCCTCTTTGTCCCCTCAGAACCTCTTGTTACCATTATCTTTATATCAATGTTACATGTTCTTCCATTACTACAATATTAACAAGTTTATTTTGTCCGTGGTTGCATCTGCCCCCCCCACCCTGCCCAGGATGGCTCATTTCTCAGCCTTGAGGATTTTGGGATGGTGATGCCTTTTGGTCTCAGTTTGACAGTTGAAAGTAAAAATGTGTAAAATTCAATCAGGGCTGCAGAACTAGGTCTGGGAATCAATACTTGTAATTTATAGACTATATCATGAGATTGGATGAGATCATCCAAGGGAAACAGGTAGAGATATTGTGAAAGTAAGTCAACAGAAAATGTAGCCATATATCAACAATTGAAAAACTGTGAGAGGGGCCGGCTCGATAGCCCAGTCGATAGGGCACCGGCATACCACATGGGAGGCCCTGGGTTCGATTCCTGGGGACCTCTCCTAGTGGGCAGACTGCCTTGAGTATGGCAAGCCACCATGGGTGGGCCAGAGCTGCCGTGGGCAGGGCAAGAAGCTGCCACAGACATGGCAAGAGCCGCCATGGGCAGGGCAGGTCGCCCGCGGATGGAGCGCAGCCAGCCACCCGCGAACTGAAAGCCGGCCGTGAACCGACGCAGAGACCGCCCACAAGCAGGGAAAGCCGCGCCTGCACAGTGACCACTCTCGGCGCGTCACCACAGCGGGGGGAAGGGGAGATATGTAATAAAATAAATAAATCTTTTAAAAAAAAAAGAAAAACTGTGAGAGATAGAGAAGTATCTTTGAAGGAGCTCAAGAAGCATTTTCAAAGAATCATGAGTAAAATCATGAAAGAGGAATGATATTCAAAAGAGTAAAGTTTCAGGAAAGAATGGTTTTTCACACTTTCCTTCAGGTAACTGAACCCTGATTTTCCTTTAAGGAACCATATCTTCTCCATTTTCAGTATATATGATTTGGGTATTTTTGTCTTCCAAGTGTGGCAATATGACTCCTGCTTAGACAATCAGAAATTATCTCTTCCCCCAAGTTCGAATGATTGAGACAGGGATGAATGAACAAATCAGATGAAAACTCAGTAATTCTGTTTGGACTTTTGAGGGAAGCAACTCCCCTTTTCCTAATAAAAGATTTTGAGAACATAAACTCAGAGCTCCTGCCTATAATCTTATGTTGAGAGAGCCTTATTGAAACATAAAGGAAGCAGAGCCAACAGATAAAAAGAGGAAACCAATTTGTATAATAAAATGTGAATTCCAGAATTCAGCCATAACCCACCTTTCTTACCTTCTTTCATTTCTTATATGATTGCTTTTAAATATTTATTTATATAATATAATTAATACTTGTAAACTTACCACCCATCCCAAGAACTGAAATTGTTACAAATAATTAAATCTATCTCTGAGAATCTTCTCTATCCTACTACCTTCCTAATCTTAATGTGACCTGTAACCTGATTTTTAAATGTATAATCTTGCATTTTAAAAAATTAAATATATTTTTCACACTCTTTTTAATTTTGCCTACTCTTGAATTTAGCATACTGAATTCAGCCTTCTGGGAATGGCTTTTTAAAAAATCGACATTAGATTACTAAGTTTTATATAGATTGTTAAAGATAGCTATAGATTTATATTCACTTATATATCCTGTTTCATTTTGTGATTATTCAAGATTTCTTCATCCATTATGCTGTCAATGAATATTCCAATGATTACTGGAAGTGTTACTAAAACATTTTTTAATATGTCTCCTAAAAAGGCAATTGATAGTTGGCAGGAAGTACTAAAGTACCATTATTCAGCTTTACAAAATAGTATCATAAATTTCCACAAGGTGTCTAGAAAATCTAATATAACCATTTGCCAAAAAAGGATAGGACTAGATTATTTATAAACAACAGTAATAATCTGTGCCTTATGAGTGAAGGATTAAGTAGAATGTTCTATTTTGTTGTTTTGTTTTCACCAGGAAAATGGGTAAATTGGTAACCCAAAAAATAACCCATGTTAATATTTTCAATGTCAATTATTAAATGTCAATTCCTAGCTACGTGATCTGTGATTTGGAATTTTGTTTCTAGAATAGTAAAATAAATTGTTCTCCTGTAAAGGAAAGAATTTCTTTGATGGCAGAAAGACGTCCTCTTATTTATTAAATACCATTAAAACATTTGATCTAGACTTTTAGATATGAAGGCATGACTGTGCATTTATTAATGAAAATCATGTTTATTAAATATATTTACATCTAACTTTACATACCTACATTCATACCCTTTTTCAATCCAGAACTTTTTGAGGCAAATATTTAAGAAGGACTTGCAAAGGTTAGGAGGGACACGATAATGAAGAATTTTAGAGTATTTCATGATATGAAAAGTTTTTTGATTCTTAGAATATAGCCTAAGCTCCAAAGCTTGGCCATGTTGAAAAACTATCTCCTGTTTGGAAAACGAGAAATGGAAAGCATGATCTTTACTCTCTTACTGATTTGTTACACATATGAAGAAATAGACAAATCTCCAGGATCTGATATCTTCTCATGTCAGACTCTGAATTCAGATGCTCCAACCTGCAAGATATCCCTTAAATTTTGGCACTCAGAAAGACTGCATAATCAAAGATAGATTCATCTTCATTCTATTTCAAAATTAAAAACCCAATATGATTTAACAGATGTTTAGAGGTTTATATGTATATGTCAAGTGTTTCTCTAGGGCAGGGGTTCTTAACCTCTTTTTTTCCATGGACCACTTTGCCATCAGGTGAAAACCACAGACACCCTACTAAGTCCACACTATACTGAGTATTATTTAATTAATATTTCACACCTACAATAGCACATCCCTATAAAAATAATGTTTATTGGAATTTCAATTCAAGCACTCAGACCCCTGGTTAAGAACCCCTGCCTAGGGTAGGATTTCTTGGAGTCACGAAATACATTAAGATAATGAGAATGGTGTATTGTTTTAGATCAGCCCTACTGATCTCTAACCCCTACTTATAGATCCCCTACTTATAACATCTGCATCTGGCTGCTGAAGCAGAGAAGGAAACTGAATTCCCTTAGGTGTATAGCAAACTATGGACAATGTCTCCTTCCCACATGTTCTCTTCATCTCCAAGGCTGATGCAATTCATAATGTTTGGTGCCAAAGCCACTTCCACACTAATAAGCACTATAATTTTTCAATCCTCCACTGATATCTTTTAGCATCCAATAGCTTCTTGGCAAGAAGCTTTGGAGCTGAATCCTGATATTGAACTACTGAATTTGGCTCATTCTAATGACTCTGATTTTGCTAACATAGAAAAATATTCTCTGAAGACATTACACAAGCCACCTTTTTAGGTATTTCTGTCTCCAGTATGCTACCCATGCAAGAACGGTGATACAGGTCTCCTTCTCATCTCTCTGCCTATGAGTTCATGCCAACTCTCTGCATTCAAACACAGCATCATCCTGACATCACTCTACTACCCTAGCTGTCATTCAGAGCATGACACAGCTCCATCTTCATGTACAAAGACTAGAGTTTCCCTCTGAAATTTTCATTGTTTATATAAGTGGCATCTTTTTCATGTGTAGATATTGTTTCTCAAATTTGTGTACCTTATTCAAGATTTTAATAGGGATTTTCTGAAGTTCTACTTCAGCCTTAGCATTCAGTAAAAATCATGTATCAGCTTAGACTAAAAGACTTGAAAGGCTGAAGAGCTGAAACTACAATCCAGAGTAATTTCTGATATCTCTGCTCTTCAGAGCTATAATTGCATAATTATTACCATTTGTTATGGTATTCAGTCATTGGCAATATATGAGTATTAACTTTAAAACATTAGTGAATATTCTAAATGTAACTTGGGGAGAATATGTCCTTATTTGTCATATTTTTTCATTTTGGTTTTATTTAGAATATCTAACATTAATCAGGTTTGATATACTGATAATATCAACAATTATAATATTAACCTCTTCTCCAAAATCTGAAACCACATATGACAGCCACAGCTGCATCCAACAGAAAATTACTTCAAGAACAAGCATGAATAGGATAAAAAAGTAAAATTAAATTTCACAATTTTTCCTTCCTTCATTCATTTTATTATTATTTCTTTTACTGAACACCTCACTCCTAAAGAATGGAACAAATTTTTCTTCTTTTTATTACCTCAACTGATATAAAATTTATTTGAAAAATTTATGTCTCA
>PVKH010001061.1:0-32453 GCA_004027955.1 Chaetophractus vellerosus | reverse complement strand
ACATTCTTTAATAGAGCAGCAAGAATCCCCCAAGTAGATGGGCAGTGCCTAGCAAAGGGGGACAGACCATCATGCTAGGTCCATGATATCGATGGTTACACTTATGAACATTTTCTTGAAATTGAAACTTAGCTTAGTATTATATATTGCCTAAGAATTACCTCCTGAAAGCCTCCTTATTGCTCCAATGTAACCTCTCTCTAAGCCCAACTCAGCATATAAATGCACTACCTTCCCCCAGGCATGGGACATGACTGCCAGTATAAGCCTCCCTGGCATGGAGTGATTACTACCAAGCACCAACTCGCGATGCATTTGGAAAAAGACCTTGACCAAGAAGGGGGAAATATGAAATACCTAAGAGATTTCAAAATGAGTCAGGTCATTCATTCCAGAGGTTATGTTTATGCACATCTTGGCAGAATCTAACTGACTGCCACAGTAAACAGTGCCTTAAACATCAGGGCTCCTGAGGGCTCTAGAGACATCTAGACACTATAGGCAAGGCAGACAATCTCAGGAATTTGGCACCCTGTCAGTGGATCTTACTTTGGAATATATGCTCCCCAATATAAGAGAGTTACTCATTTACAATTCCCTACATATGACTCTTCTGCCCCTTTTATTTGAACCTATAATTAGCACTATGCTCATTAAATATACATCCCAGAGACTTAAATCTTCATTCTGTTCATGTCAGTTGCGCCTTGAATTTTACTTAGCAAGAGTTTTAACACCTACTCGCTAGTTCTTGGGACTCACCTAGGACAACTAACAAAAGGAATGATGATGGACAATGCTATCAAAAAAAAAAAAAAAAAAAAAAGAGTATCTACAACTGCAAGCAAGACAGTTCCATTCATCTGTTCCATAGGACCTAAGACCCCTCTCAATGAGAAACAGAGTGGGCATCACCATCCCCAAATCCTCAATATTGAGTAATGAACAAACATAAGGGGGGAATGCAACTATGGACTTAAGTAGTCTTAGGATTATTTTAGCAATGGAAGAACTTCTATCATTGATATAAGACAGTGGTCACCAGAGGTTCTGAGAGGGAAGAATAGGTATAACGTGGGTGTACTTTGGGGACTTTGAAATTATCCTGCACGACATTGCAATGACGGATATATAAATTTTGTCTAAACCTATATAATTGTGCGGTGCAAAGTGTAAACTATAATGTAAACTATAGTCCATCGTTAGTAGCAATGCTTCAATATGTGCTCATCAATTGTAACAAATATACCACACTAATGGGAGAAAGCGTGGGAGCGGGGAGGGGTGGGTTTATGTGTATCCCTTTTTTTTTTTTTCTGAGGTACTAGGGCTGGGGAGTGAACCCAAGACCTCTTATGTAGGAAGATAGCACTTAACCAACGAGCCACATCAGTTCCCTTTCATTGTTTTTTTTTTTTTTTTCATTTGTTTGCTTGGTGGTTTTTTTTGTTTTGTTTTGTTTTGTTTTTAGGGGGCACCAGGAACCAAACCTGGACTCTCCCTTTGGGAAGCAGGCACTCAATGGCTTGAGCCACATCCACTATGTCCTATAATTTTTATGTAACATTTATGTAAACTAAAGTTCTTTAAAAATAAAAAATTAATAGGGTGGTATATGGGAACCTTATATTTTATGATGGTTTTTCTGTAAACCTACCTCTCTAGTTAAAAAATAAAACAAAACCTGTCTCCAAATTAATCTCAATTATCTCCCCCTAAAGTCATTCTTGACAGTGTTTATCTCCCTTTTGCCACAATGAACCCTTCAAATTCTTTTGAGTTCTACGCTGGAAATACATCCAGAGCTTGAATATGTGACACCACCTCTAATACTAATAATGATTTGGCCACTATCATATCTAACTTGAATTCTACAACAGCCCTTTAACTGATCTGTTCCAACTTTGTACCTCTTTACCCTATCAACCCAGAAGTCAGTGGTTCTTTTAAAAGTTGTATTTCTCCTGTGTTTGAAACTGATTACCCGCTATATCGATATTCAAAGACAAAAAAAATCCTTCCAATAATCTACAAGATACCTCACAATCTGGACCCTGATATTGCTTATATATCATCTTCTACCACCATCACCGAAGTCTGCTCCACTTGTCACACTGGCCTCCTTGTTGTTGTAGTTCTTTACAGCCTTGGAAGTGTCAGTGTTGTTCTTCCTCTAGACTCCACTATGCCCCTCACTCCCTAACATCCCTGCTCAAAGGTACCTTTAACAAATAAGCTTTCCCTATTCACCCATTAGCTCCTCCCTAATCACCATACAATCACCATAATCACCACCACCACTACTAATTTTTCTCCTTTGCATTTACCACCATCTCATATGCAACACTTACTCATTTATCAGGTACTCCATCCCTCAAAAGAATGGAAACACCATGAGGACAAAATTCTTTTTCACTGCTATAGACCTGAGGCACAGAATAGAGACTGGCATATAAGAGGCATATAAAGGAGATATGGATTTGAACCAGATACCAGGGATCAAATCAAAGCACTACCACTTACTAAGAGATTGACCTTAGGTAAGTAACCTAACCTTTCTTGCTTCAGATTCCTCATATGTGAAATGGAGATACTGATAATACCTGCTTTTCAGGGCTTTTGTGAGCGCTAATATTCTTCAATCACTGTATCAAAGAACAAGAAAATAATATCCACAGCAGCTTAAACCAATAATTAGTTTATTTTTTCACATTTAACAAGAAGTCCAGAAATAAAAGGTCTAGGGCTTGAGGAGTTAGTCAAAGCCACTGGGGAGGCCAGGATCATTGTCACTTTTCTATAGTGTCCTCCTTAGACAGTGGCTTTCATCCTCATAGTCACAAGATGGATCCTTTAACACTAGGTACTGGATCTCCTTTCAAGGTTGTAAGTGGGGGGAGAGGACAGAACAAAATGTGCAGAAAAAAAATGCAGGTAAGATGGACCCTTTTTCAAGAGCTTTCCCAGAAGCCCACACAGTGACTCCTGCTTAATTGTCAATGGCCAGGGCTGTGAGACACGGACACTATTAGTTGAAATAAAATGTAGAAGTTGGAAATTTTTAGAAACAGCACATTTTACTAACCTGAAAAAAAAAAAAAAAACAGATTCCCTAGATATGGAAGAAGACAACTGTGGAAATTAGGGAAGCAACTAGAAGTATAATTCATTCTTGGCCAGACAGAAAGCTGCAAACACACCAAATGGTCCATTTGATGAAGATATCATGCTCTGATCTCAGTGCATTTAAATTACATACCAGTAACAAAGAGGTAATAAAAAAATACCCACGTTACACAGTACAGACCACACATCTAAATATCCCATTGGTCAAATAAGTTATTTAAAATGCAATCAGACATATCAAGAATGAAGTTATACTTAAAATACTATATACAAGCGTTTTGTGATTAGGCTTAAGGGTTATCTAGAGGAACATACAATTAAATAAATACTGCAAATTAAAAAGCTTGCGTCCGTTTTTATAATGAAAAACAAAAGACAATTCCATATTCACTGGAAAATCCCAAAGAAGTTGTCTCCCAGTATCATTCTCATATGCACGAGAAGTGAGGGGCTGTGGCTGGAAGCATCTCCACAATGACTATATCCAGAGGGATTGTCTGCAGTGCAAATTTCACATGTTTCCTGAAAGAGGGATTGCAATGATTACATTTTAAATGTTTTACATTTATCCTAGTCTGAATATTGATATATTTCATAAATATTGAAGGATTACTGTAATCCAGGGTCTCTCAATCTTAGCAATGTTAACATTTTGGGGCAGATAATTATTTGTTGTGGGGCTCCTGTAGGCTTTTTAGCAGCATCCCTGATATCTTCCTACTTATATGCCAATACCACATTTCCCCTAGCTGTAATAACCAAAAATGACTCCAGACATTGCCAAATAGTCCCTAGCCAGCAAAATCACCCCAGGTGAGAATCACTGCTGCTGATCAAGGGTTGGCAAAGTTTTTCTAAAAAAGGGCCAGATAGCAGGTATTTTAGCCTTTTGGGGCCACTTACGTTCTCTGTTGCATATTCTTCTTTCAAAATGTAAGAACTATTTTTAACTTGTGGGCCATACAGTAACAGGCTGCAGGCCATAATTTGCTGACCTCTGCTATAAACTTTCCCACATTCCTTAATTTATAGATTTTTCTCTTCAGAGTGATTTCTCTCATTAGGAATTCAATGTGAGACCAGGAAAGTGTTCCCCTGTCATTTTCTTTACAGTGTGTCTCCTGTTTGCTCTTATGCCCAAATGGTGAGATGGTGCACAAGTCATTTTCACAATAAATACCAAACTATAAAATTTTTCTCCATAAGCTCTCAAATTGAAAACATTCATATATGTGTTTAAAAGCTGAATGTAAACTAAAGGCTTCTTCCTCCAAATCACAGATGTACGCTTTCTCCCCAGCACAAGTTCTCGCAGGTTTCCTAAATGATGAGAAATTCAAATCTTCCCACTGTTACAAAAATTGGGTTTCTTTTGTGCACTGTAAGGTGCGTGCTCATGAAGACTTTCCTGACTTCCTTATATCTATGAGTCGGAGCTTGGATGTTTCTCTTAAAGAAGGTATATTCAGTGGAGCCTTTTCCACATTGATGACACAAAGAGTTTCTCTCCTCGGTGGGTTTTCACATGACTCCTAAGAGATGAATGATCACTGAAGGCTTTCCCACAGACAAGGCATTCATAGGGTTTCTCCCCAGTGTGTATTCTCCTGTGGACATTAAGGTTAGAACCGATGCTGAAGGCTTTCCCACAATGATCACACTCATATGGTTTCTCTCCTGTGTGAGTTCTCATGTGGGTCTTAAGAGTTGACTGGTTTCTGAAACCTTTTCCACACTGTCTACATTCAACATATTTCTTTACAAGATGAATGCTCATATGTCTTCTCCGTGATAAATAATCACTGAAAACTTTCCCACACACAGTGCATTCATAGCGCCTTTCTTGAGTATGTATTTTCCTGTGTGCTGTAAGATTGGAGCTTGCACTAAAGGCTTTCCCACATAGGTCACATCCATATGGTTTCTCTCCAGTGTGAGAATTCATGTGTGTTTTAAGGATTGATTGGTTTCTGAAGGCTTTTCCACACAATTTACATTCAACAGGTTTCTTTACGACATGAATTCTCATATGTTTCCTCCGTGATACGAGATCACCAAAGACTTTCCCACATTCTTTACATTCATAAGTTTTCTCTATCAGGTGGTTTTTCTTGTGCAAATTAAAGTTAGACTTCCATCGGAAGGCTTTTCCACACTGTGTGCATTCATAGGGTTTCTCTCCAGTGTGATTCCTGACATGTTCTTTAAGATGTGAGGGATGCTGAAAAGCTTTCCCACAATCGTGACATTCATAGGGTCTCTCTCCAGTGTGTGTTCTCTTGTGTGCAGTAAGGTGACAGCTCCTGCCATAGGCCTTACCACACTGATCACACTCGTAAGGTCTCTCTCCAGTGTGAATTCTCATATGTATCTTCAAGGAGGAGAGAGTTCGGAATGCATTTCCACACTGACTGCATTCAAAGGGCTTTTCTTTGGTATGAGTCCTGACATGACTCCTAAGGGCTGAAGGATCATTGAAGGCTTTACCACAGGCATTGCATTCATAGGGTTTCTCCCCAGTGTGTATTCTCTTATGGCGTGTAAGAGAAGATCTTGTGGTAAAGGCTTTTTGGCACTGAAGACATTCATACAAGTTTCTTCCACCATAAATGCCGATATGTTGGTTGGCGTGTGAGCTGTCTTTGAAAGCTACTCCATAGTCACGGCGGTGATAGGGCCTCTTCCCAGGACACCTTCCCATTTGCTGAGTAAGACGGGCACCCATGCTGAAGACGTCAAACAAGTGAGCATACTCAGTGGGTTTCTCTCTAAGACGAGTTCTTTCCTGTTGATTAAAGATATGAGTGCTGACTAAAGCATTTCCCATATTCACTACACTCCTAAGAATCCTCCCCTACATAAACTGATATGAATAGGAAGCACATCATCCTTAACTAAAGATGTTATAATTTGCAGTACAAAAGTACTGTTCCTGCCCCACCTGAGCTCATCAAATAGAATAGGTGAATGCTATGGTCTACAACTGAATTGAGGCCAACACTCATGATATGAGACATGGTCACTGAAATTCTTATGTGAAGAAGTTTGGGTAGGAGTTCAGGGTTTTCCCCAAACTGACAATATTCAGTGTCTCTGAGACACTGCTTCCTTCCCCAAATGACTGTATGGGTTCTTAAGTTCTTTTTTAACATCTAAGTCAGCCCCAGTATTTTCCTAATGTGACAAATCTGGAATTTCCCCAAGGTAATCTTACCATTTCGATACTACTGGATGTTTCTTTCCCAAAAATATTGTCGATAAGAATTGACCATTTGGTTTTAGATGAAGTCCCCCAATCTGAAATACATTGGAAAAAATTAACTTGCTGGAAAAGGAAATAGTGGGATGATAATGACAAAAGAGGATGGAGATCTTTGCAAATATTAACCCCAAACATAGGAAGGTGATGTGAAAGGGAAAAACACACAGTAAAAATGACTGTAAACAACTTGGCTGTGTGCAATATTTGGCAATGATAGGGGGAGAGATGCAAGTCAATTCACTAAAGAATAATACCTCAAAAACTGACATTAATTCTGACAGAAAAATAACATGATCAGAAATGTCAAGCATAAAAGAATGGAATGAGACAAAGAACTCAAATGAAATGTCAAATTTAAAGATGAAGGGGCACTGAGACGAAGGGACTTGTGAAAGAATGAATGAATGGACAGTGAAAGAAAAGGGCATTTTCAAATTTCCCTGGTTGACATTTTCTAGTGTACCTCTTCTGACCCCAATCGCTTAATAGGCTGATACTGAAAAGCACCCCTATTTGCCTGGTGCTCACCTGGACAAATATCTTGGTGAATTTCTGTCTCCTCTGTCCTCAGCTCCTCTTCTTGTTCTAAGTGGGATATGAGGCTGGGTTTGCCATGTTGATACCCTACTCATGGGAAAGACACACATTGAGGAAGGACTGTGCAGAGGATAAGCCCTTCCGTTACACTGGGGGTCAACATTTTAGTCTTCAGTACAAAATCTGTAGACAAATCTGATTTAGGAGCAACAAAATGATGGTGCCAAATTTATATGGAACACATAGTAAACATCTTCCCTATAAATCAAAAACGTGAAATATTTCTTTTCCCAGTGCTCCAAAGTTTGCAGAAGTCCTTGGCAGAAGCCCTTGGCAGAAGCCCTATCAATGGGGATGCACACCAGAAATCCTACACCAGTAAACTTTGCTCTTCTGATGAAGCAAGCACATCAGGATCTGTATCCTCATCAGAACAAGTGGTATGGTGGCCAATGGCAGCCAACTTTCTGCCATCCCACCCTCCATAACTATGGAAAAATTAAGGGCATTTTAGACACATCGAGAGAGGTTGCTAATGGCTGTACCTGAAGCCTTTCCACTAAAAAAACCCTAAGACTTAAAGTCATAAGGACCTGTAAGATTTACTGAAGAAAGTATGCCACCCCTATCAACGAAGAGATTTTTGTTTACATAAAGGTGCTCCAGGTGAAAAACTCAAGTGGATTCAGGCTTCCCACATGAAACTAGAACCACAGAGGAACTGCACTGTGGTTCCCACAAAGGACTTGAAACTTACATTTTCCAAAGTCTCTGATATTGGTACTGAACTCACTTGAAGAGCTATTCTAAAGAACCCATTACCATTTTCAGAGACTGCCTCACGGACCTATTCATAGCTGTGGTTACTTCAGTTATTTTAAGAATCACATTACTATAGAACAAACATGTTGTTTGTTATACTACTCTTTCTTCCTACACTCACAGTAATGCTTCTTACAATCACTACTTCTGGTCACCTCTAAATTGTGCTCTTAGTATGGACATGGTCTTGGACTTATAAATCCAGTAACCTAACTACTGCAGAGTTCAAGTAGGATCATCTCCATTAAAACTTTTTCATAATTCCACAGTAAAAGTAATTAATTAATATGCATCCAGATACCCAATTATTAAATTTAATACAGCAATGTTTTGTTTACTGATTTGACTGGAAGGAACTTTACTTAAAACAAAAGGAATCTGTTACTACACTCGAGAGGTATAAGGAATAACCCCATCAGAAAATTGTTCTCTAACTTCCATTATGGTGGGGATTTGGTTCAATAAAACTACTGATAAATGTAAACGTAAGTAATGGTAAGTTACACCCAAAGTGTAAATACACATAAGAGAGATTCTCCCTGCTATAATTAGAATATTTTAATAGCCCCCAGGAATATGTGTGGATGGTTTCTCTTAATACCCTTGAGGCTAACAATGGTCTTCACAATGAGACTTGTGTCCTTTGGGTCCTCCCGTTATGGAAGTTGTTAAAGGACCATACAAAAATAGAGACTGGTTAAATACAATTCTGAGATGAATAGAAGCAGTCACTCGTATAGCTAACTCTTTCGATATTGAGAATGACTAATAAAGTTAGTGCTTTGGAACAATTACAAAACCTCCTAACACGATTGCAAACTGCATAGGATCATGTTATCATACATACTTCTGTGGGAGCTCAATTAGAATGGAGATGGGGAAGAACTTGGAATTGATCTGCTTGAAATATTTAATGCTGAAAAAAAAAATCACCGGTCTCAGATGCACTCACTTTTATAGTCCAGCAACAATTTAGTATATTATCACTAGTTCAGAATTACAGGATTGTTCGTTTTTAAGGAACAATTAGGGTGATGGGAATATGACTATACTGAAAGATGTAGATGGTGCAGAAAACAGCAACAACTAATTAGTAGAAAAATGGCATTTACAGATAGACCACAGAAGGCAGGTTTATTGTCCCTAGATTAACGTTGGTATGGAAGTTCTTTCCAGTCCCAGTATGGATGGATAAACAAAGGTGGATGCCTGTTATTCATGGAAATTTAGCTATTATAATAATATAACAATTGATTTGGACCAATATGAAAGATGGCCCATAAGATGAGTTTGTCTCAAGATCTGAAACAATTAGAGCCATATACATTAAATACTAGAAGATTCACTGTATTGATGAATACAGTGCTTCATAATAAGACTTTGATACTAGATAATGAAAAAGAAAAACAAACAAAAACTCACATAATTTTGCCCTCCAAAAGAATGGAGATCTCGTATCTCAGAATCTCATGCCCAAGCTCACACACACACTTCAGCAGCTCCAAATGGATGGGTCTCCATAACCATGGGGAGATACCATGGGGACAGGGACTACATCTGCTTGTTCACAATTATATTCCAAATCTCCATGAAGTTCTTGGAACATACAAAGTACTTTAAGAAAACTTAATTCATGAATGAATAAATGAATGACACCACACTTACCCACTGAAGCAAGGTTGCTATAGTTCTCCAGCATTACATCTTTGTACAGTTTTCTCTGAGAAGAATCCAGCAAGGGCCACTCCTTCTCAGTGAAGTCCACAGCAACATCCTGAAAAGTCACTGATTCCTAAAACATCACACATATTCTGGGTCAGTAATAATGCAGCTTATCAATGATCATAGAAAAGATGGCTGAGCCTGAAGACTGGGATGAGGGAACCAACATACACGATGTTTAGATGGGGTTCTTGGGACTTAGCATTTATTCTTTCTTATGAAGTAATTTTGTCCTGTTTCATCACTTCAAATTTATCTGACAATGGACCAGATTTCTCTCCCAGTTTTAGCCTAGCCTGAGAGCTTTGACTCTTATTCCCCTATCCAGGGGAGAGATTCAGGGTCAGGTATGGGGCTGAGCATTTTGCAAGCATGAGAGAAACATCTGGTATGTAAATCATTTCCCTAACTTCCCTGATACCAGGACAGCCTCACACCATTCCATGGCTCTCTCTCCTGTGTCCTGATCAGGCATCAACTGGCGTGGATAAAGATCTGAAAAAACTCCTTAGCATGTAGTAGTAGGGGCATTTGAGGGAAGTACATCTACCACTACCGACCACTACCGACCACTACCAACCACTACCACTTATCATCTGCCACTGATATCTTGGTGTACCTGGGAACCAGCCCTTGTTGGCGTGTGAGGCTTTAGGACATCGCAAGTAAACAGGTCCACACTCTGGAGACAGGAGAACTCTTTTGAAGAAAGTGGAATTTCTGATTCCTGGAGACAGGCAGCATCCTCAGTAGACAAAGCTAGAGGGCAAGAGCAAGAGAGGATACATGAGAATCAAAGCCAGACCAATGGCGCAACACGCACCAATCAGAAACACAATTCAGGAAACTGACCCATACTATTTGAGCATCTACAAGCCATAAACATGCTTGTGTGCATACATACACATATAAACATACTAAGAAGCTAGAGCAGTCCTACTCAACTCAAGGACAGAAAATAGGCCAGTAGGCCTAGATACCCATGAGGAAATGACATATATTCTCAATTTATAAGGGAAGAAATTGAAGTTTTGAGAGGCAGAGCTCATACTTTGCTGAGGTTTATTAAAATAATAAATGAGATATAGTACGGTAACCTACCACATGTCACATTTTCTCACATACTAATTATACATACTCTTTCCCTTTCCCAAATCCATAAAGATCCTAAATCAGACACAAGTCAGCTGGGGTGGGGGTGGGGGCCCTCTGGGGCTTCACTCCTGCTTTTTTCAGTTCATCCATCCTTCCTTGGGGGCCATCCCTATTATGATACATCCCCTTTACCCCAGAAAGTACTCTGTAGGGCAGGGAGCACTTAAATTTATTTCTGAAGACATGCACAGACCAAAGAACTTACCAAATGTGGAAGACAGATCAAGAGTCGCCATTCTGTGAGAATGACAGTAAATATGCCTGAACAAGAAGGTAGTGGGAGAGCCAAGGAAGTACTTCTCTTACTTTTGCAGTTTTGTCTAGGAAAGCATCTGTAAGAAATAAGAGAAAGAGTAACAGTAGCAGTTGAAGGTTTTCTGCCTCTCCTGCTTACTGTAAACAACTCTCAGTTTTGTTTTTCAGCATTTTCTCTTTAGAGCAGTCAAGCTGTTGATCCTGGCCCTTTTTCTTACTTAATTTGTAGAAGTTCCAGGTAGGCTGTCTAAGATTCAGAATTCAGTTTTGCCAAGTAACATGCTACTAAGCACAACTCTGCTAAGCTCTCTCACTCATTAAAACTTCAGTCCCAGATTTCAAAGATTCCTTTCAATTTCAAGCCCTGCCATCATTTAGGATAGCTCTAGAATCTATGAGGATGGTCAATTTAGGACCATCCATCCCAATTTCCATTTGTAGTGTCCCCACACTCAAAACAATCCATACATAGCTAGTTACAACCCACACCTTGTCATCACCAGACTCTGTTTCACTGCCTAAATGATTTAGAAAACTGCTCTGTGGGAAAAAACCTCCTACATAATCTTCTCACATTAACTCTCCCACTTTGGAGAGAATTCCAGGCCATCCTTGAAGAGATCAGCCCCAATACAACCAATCAGTCACACTGATACTTTTAGAAACTCAGTTATTAACCCCAAAGGGGCATCTACACTAAGGTAAAGCATTCTAAGCAAGCCAATTTCCCAAAAAGATTGTCAAAATTTCACCAGTTTTTCTCAATCTTAGATATTCTTACCTTTGCTTTTACTTTCAGCAAATAATCTTATATTTCACTTTGGATTTATCACTTAAAAAACATAAACAACAAAGACACCAGAGCTAATAAATTCAGCAGATTAAGGTGGTACGAGATCAAACACATAAAAACCATTAGTTTCTAAACTAGTAGTGATCAATCTGAAGAGGAAATTAAAAAATTCATTTTCAATAGCAACTAAAAGAATAAAAAATCTAGGAATAAATCTAAACGAGGATGATATCACCCCAAACAGAGGGTCTCCTGAGGGTTTTGGAGATATCCAGGTCCTATATCAGGGCAGATAGCCCCAGAGTTTGGTGCCTTACCAGTAGGCCCTAATTTGGAATCCTTGCTCCTGAGAGTGACAGAGTCTGACCGAAATTGTCTTCACTGCACATAGTCCATCTGTCTCTTCTATTCAAACCTATATTTGATGCTAGAGTTTTAGGTGTACTTCCAGAGACTGGAGACTATGGGCTGTCCACGTGGCAACTGGGTCCAGAGACTCTGTGGACCTGCAACTCCTACTCTACAACTCAATGGACTCACCCAGGACACCCAGTGGGAGATGATGATGGACGAGAGCTATCCTGGGGAATGGAGAGAGCCTGCAGCTGCAGGCAAGATAATCTCTTCCATTGTATCCATGGGATATAAGCCCCCTCTCACTTGGTGGTGGAGGGGACATCACCATCCTAGACTCCTCGGGATTGGGGGAAGAGCTATGGACTAGATTGGACTTGTTGGTGTCCTGTTAGACTTGTTGTGATTCACGCAATAGAACAAATTACAAACTTATGTGGAGCCAGTGGCCACTGGATACTTTGGGGGCAGGGAGAGGGAAGGGCTGTTGTAATACAGGGGCTTTTTTGGGACTTGGGAATTGTCTTGGGTGATGTTGCAATGGAGGATATAGGCAATTTTATATCGTCATGTATCATGCAGAACTGTGTGGAAGAGAGGGTGGTCTACAGTCTTAACTGTGGTCCATGCTTGGTGGCAAAGCCCCAAAATGTGTATATCTATTACAGGTGATGTGCCACACTGATGAAGGATGTATATGTGGGAGGTTGTGGGAAGTGTGGCATATGGGTACTCCTAAAATTTCTGTGTAACATTTATGTAAATCGATGTATCCTAAAAAAATAAATAAAATAAAATAAATAAAGCATAAAAAAATAAATAAAAGTGGTTATCTCCAAAAAAATAAATAAATAAAAAAATAAACGAGGATGTGAAGGATCTGTTCACAGAAGCCTACAAACATTGCTAAAAGAAATCAAAGACCTAAATAAATGGAAGGACATTACATGTTCATGAAACGGAAGACTAAATATTGTTAAGATGTCAATTCTAACTAAAGCAACTTACACATGCAAACACAATCCCAATCAAAATTCCATCTGCCACCTTTGACGAAAGAAATGCAAATCATCAAATTTATGTGGAAGGATAATGGGTCTCACACAGCAAAAGCCATCTTGACGAAGAATAACAAAGTTGGAGGACTCACATTCGTGACTTGAAAACTTAATACAAAGCCATAGTAATCAAAGCAGCATGTTACTGGAACAAGGGCAGAAATATAGACAAATGGAATTAAACTGAGAATTCAGAAATAAACCCTCACATCTATGACCAACTAATTTTCAACAAGGATGCCAAGCCCACTTAATTGGGAAAGAATGGTCTCTTAAACAAATGGTGTTTGGGAAAACTGGATTTCTAACAAGTAAAGAATGAAGGCAATCACTAAACTCACTCATATACAAAATCAACTCAAAATGGATAAAAGACCTCAATAAGATCCAAAACTATAAAATTCCTAGAAGAAAACATAGAGGGAAGCATGTTCAGCACCTTGTGTTGGGCAATAGTTCCTTAAAAACTTTATATCCAAAGCACAAGCAGCAAAGGAAAAAATTGATAAATGAGACCTCATCAAAATTAAAAATGTTATGTATATAAAGCTTCATCATGAAAATAAGAACAAAACCTACACAATGGGAAAAAATATTTGGAATCCATATATCTGATAAGGGTTTGATATCCAGAATATATGAAGAAATCCTACAACTCAACAACACAAAACAAGCCAATGAAAAGATGCTCAACATCATTAGCCTTTAGAGAAATGCAAATCAAAACTACAAGATAATATTTCACACTAACTATACAAAGGCTACTATTAAAAAATAAAGGAAAATAAACGTTGGAGAGAATGTGGAGAAATAGGAATACACATTCATTGTAGGTGGGAATGTAAAGTGGTACAGTCCCTATTGAAGATAGTTTGGCAGTTCGGCAGAAAGTTAAACATATAATTACCATATGACCTGGCAATTTACCAAAAAGAACTGAAAGCATGGACTCAAACAGATATTTGCATGCTGAAGTTCACAGCAGCACTATTCACAGTTGCCACAGGATTGAAGCAACCAAGCATCCATCAACTGATGAACAGAAAACAAATTGTGGTATTTACATACCATGAAATATTATTCAGCTGTAAAAAGGAATGAAGTTCTGATACATGCAAAAGAGATGAACCTTGAAAACTCATGTTGGTTGAAGTAAGTCAAACACAAAAAGACAAATATTGTAAGATCTCACTGATATAAAAACATTAGAATAAGCAAATTTATAAATTGAGTCAGAAACTAGAATTCAGGGTAACAGGGAGCAGGATGGGGATAGGGAATAGTGTTAATGCTTAATTGGTGCAGAATTTCCATTTGGGGTGATAAAAAAGATCTTGTTGAACATAATAACATTCAATTGTATATTTGAATGTAATTAAAAGGTGAAATTTTAGGTTGAATTTATTTTACTAGAATAAAAATTATTTTTAAAAACCTATAGGACTGTACAACAAACAGTGGCCCCTAATGCAAATTATGGGCTACACATAGCACAATTATAGTAGTATTCTTTCATCAACTGTAACAAAGATACCATACTAATGCAAGGTGTTAGCAATAGAAAGATAGTATTTCTAAGGAAATACACATGGCAGTGCTAAATGTTAGAGGAGAATGATTTATGCAACCTACTCTCAACTGTTTAGAAGATAGTTAGATAAGATGACCTACAGATCAAATATAGATAGATAAATAAATACACATGATAGGTATATATAATCAGATCAAATCACATACCAAATGTAGCAAAATACTAATATCTGGTAAATCTGGGTATCTGCATGGGGGTGCATTGGAATTCTGTATTGTTTTTGTATTATTTTTGCAACTTTCCTGTAAGTAAATAAAAAGCTAAAAAAAAGAGAGAAAGAAAAAGAGAGAACCCTGCACTTTTGTCTCACGGGGATATTTTCTTGATAAGAGGCTTAAACACTGAAGGAGACAGCCAACACAAAGTCAATTTACAAGATGGAGAGATGTATTACATTCATTTCTTTGTTTTCTTAGCTCCTAGCACTCAAGAAAACCTTTTTCATATTCCTAACTGGATACAAACACAAGGAACAGAAAGCTCAGAGACAAATTATAGAAAAAAATACATTAGATTATCAACATGTACAGGGTAAAATAAATAATAAGGGAGATATATGGGGACACTATGTTTCTTGCATGATTTTTCAGTAAAACTTTTTCTATTAAAAAAAATCCCTTAGCAAATGAAACTTAAAACACTGCTGCAAGAAATTTAAAGACTCAAATACATGAATCTGCAGACTTAACAGTTGCTATCAAAATTTCGGTAAGCTTTCCCCCCAAAACTGACATTCCTAATCTAAAACGGGATAACAGAATACAAAGATGTAGAACAGCCAAAATAAAGTTGTAAAAGAAAAGCAAACTTTGAAGATCCACACTACTATTACGACAGTAATGAAGACAGCGGAGAACTAGAATTAAGTATAGAAAAACAGATCACTTGAATAGAATAGAATTAGTAATAGACCTATATATGCAGTCAATTGAATTTTCAATAAGGGCACCAAAGCAATTCAATACGAAGAGAAGTCTTTTAAATAAATGGTGTTGAAAGAACTGGATAGCCCAATGGAAAAAGAAGCATGAACCCCTATTCTCCTTGTGTACACAAAAACTAATTTGAATTTTAAAATATTTAAACACCTTAAAGTAAAATCCATAGAGATTCTTCAAAAAGTTAACACAGGGGAAGCAGCTGTGGCTCAATTAGTTGGGCTCCTGTTTACCATGTGGGAGGCCCCAGGTGTGATTCCCGGGTCCTCCTGGTGAAGGCAAGCCGGCCTGTACGGCAGGGTGAGCTGATGGCCTGCATGGAACAGTGAGCTAACAGGCAGTGCAGCTGGTGCAGCAAGATGACCCAACAAAGGGAGACAAGCAGACACAGAAAACACAAAGCAAAATGGACACAGCGAGTACAAGCAGCAATGGGGGGGGGGGGGTTAGATAAATTTTTTTAAAGAGTTAACACAGAATTATCATATGACCCAGCAATTTCACTCCTAGGTGTATATTCAAAAGAACTGAAAACAGGGACTGAAATACTTGTACACCAAAGTTCATAGCAGCATTATTCCATTATTCTCAACAGCCAAAAGGTTGATGAATAGATGAACAAAATGTGGTATATACATAAAATGGAATATTAGTTATTAAAAGGAATGAGGTTCTGATAGATGTGGCAACACAGATAAACTCTGAAAGCACGATAAGTGAAATAAGTCAGACACAAAAGGACAAATATTGTATGATTTCATTTATAGGAAACATCTAGAATACGTCAGAATCACAAAGAAGATTAGTGGTTATCAGTGGCTTAAGGAGAAGGAGAAATAGAGTTATTGCTTAATGGGTACATAGTTTCAGTTTGGAGCAATGCCATCTAGTTTAGAAATGGTGGTAAATGCTTCACAACACTAAGTGTAATTAAAGCGACTGAATTTTACACTTAAAAATGTTTAAAACAGCATATTTTTCTTAAATGTATTTTACCAAAATTTTTATTTCCAGAAATTGTCTTCATGACCTTGAGGTACCCAAAATTTCTTAGACTGGAAACAAATAGAACAAAACATAAGCAAAAACATCAATAAACTGGACTTTATAAAAATTAAAAATTTCTTTTCAACAAATGATACTATTAAGAAAACAAATAGGCAAACCTATGGTTGAGAAAAAGATATCTGCAGTACATAAATCTAAGAATTGATATTCAGATTATATGAAGAAGTCCTACAAACTAATAAAACAAAACAGGCAAAAGACTTAATAATAAGCATCTGAAGCGGCGAGACCCAAGATGGTCAGAGTAGGGAGCTCTAAAAATCAGCTTGTCCCACAGGGCAGTTCATCATCAGTCAAAATCTGTCCGAATCAATAGTTTGGAGGACTCTGGAGACCAGAAGAATACAGTGCACCATCCAGGGAAGAGTGGGAAGAGGAGATTGACAATCTGCGGTGAAGATTCCCAAGAAGATTTCTCCATGTTGCAAAGGTAGTTGCCCATCCCCCACTGGCCAGGCAAGTCGCCTAGTGACTGGCTCCCTGGCTGGAAGTAGACGCTCCCTTCTGCTTTTGGGAAGCTCCCTTTTCCAAAGGCAGGGAAGGGGAAGTGGCCTGGCACAAACTACAGCTGTTGATTTGCAAATTCAGCTAGCTAGATTCCAATCTAGAGCACAGTTAAGGTTTAAACCTGCCCAAGCCACCAATGAGCCAGCAATCTTTCTGCTGTCTCCTTCCCCAGGAGTAGAAGCAGGGGTGATTGAACAACATACCAGACCCCCAGGAAGGCAGGGATCAGATTCAGCACACCCAGTTTGGAGACCCACTGCTTACACCCCTACACACAGCAGGAGTGGAAATTGGGTGCAGTTTGAACACTTTCTCTGTGCATAGCAGGCAGATTCCCATCACCCACCTTGAATGTCTGCTGCACACTACACTCCAATCCACCCCTGGAAAGAAAGGAAGTATGCACTCTCTCAAGTGCAGTGCAGGCAGATTCACCCCACCCACCTTAAAGGGCTGCAGATTTCTGGGTCCCAAAGGCCCCAGAAGGAAAGGAAGCACACAATCTCCCTTGGGCAGTGAAGGCAGATTCACCATGCCCCCCTTAATGTGCTACTGCCCTCTCATCCCCAAGGCACCCCACAAAGGAGAGGAACCTCTAGTGGACTGATCACTCTCTCTACACAGTGCAAACAGAGTCATCCACCCACCTGGAGGGGGGGTGGGCACACAGGGGTGGCAGTTGATCAGAGAACTCAGTTCTCAAGGGCTGGGAGCTGTGCAAAAGTTTCATCCTGGATATGCCCGCAACCTCAGCCTCAACCACACCTCTAAGTCAGCTGAGGATTGAAGGCACAGGAAAACCTTAGGGCAGAGGAGAACAACTGAATAAAGAATGCTATGTGCTGGGTACTTAGGGAAACATACATAGGGGGAGGAGCCAAGAGAAGATTGGAGGCCTTTAGGGTTTCCTCTCCAGAGCACATTGGAATTGATCTACACCACCTTCATAGGTCCCCTGGGCCTGTTTTGACTTGTAAACTGGAACTGGGGAGGTTGACTCCAGAGGGACACTCCAACCAAAACTAGCTCTCCAGGAAATAGCAGTGAAAGAAAACAAAGAGTATTAAAAATATACAGAGGCAAATGAAAAACAAACAGAACAAACAAGAGCAAACAGACAAGGGAGCTAGCATGGCTCAGGAATAGATGGCATCTTAGATGAATTCTACCAATCATTCAAAAAAGAATACCAATCTTGCTCAAACTCTTCCAAAAAAAAAAGAGGGAATGCTACCAAACTCATTCTATGAATCTGTATTAGTCAGCCAAAGGGATGCTGATGCAAGTATCAGAAATTTGTTGGCTTTTATAAAGGGTATTTATTTGGGGTAGAAGCTTACAGTTACAAGGCCCTGAAGAGGCCAACTCAAGGTTACTTAGTCACCAAACTCTGTTACCATGTGTTGAAGCACAATGGGCGACGGTTCAGCCTTCCTCTTTCGCATAAGACTTGGTAGGCCTAGCTTCTTCTGATCTCAGCTATAGGCTGGCATAGAACTCAGCTGCTCTGTTCTCTTCAGCTGCAAACTATCAGGTGAATGTGTGTCTCTCTTCTGTGTCTGTATCTTCTCATGTATGTCTACTTCTATGTTCTCCTTAATTGAGTGTACATTTATATAGCCCACAACAGGAGTGGGGACTCAAACTGAATTGCACTCTACTGAAGTAGTCAAATCAAAGCCATAATCTTAACATAACATAATCAAAGACATCTCAGCTGAATCTAATACAATCAAAGGGTACCACACCCAGAGGAACAGACCAGTTTACAAACATAATCAATAACTTTTTGGAATTCATAAATAATCTCAAACTGCCACAGAAGCCAATATCACCCTAATACCAAAGACAGATAAAGATACTATGGAAAAAATTGATCTTCTTCTCAAGCTCAATTTCTCTAATGAATATAGATGAAAAATTCCTCAACAAAATAATTGCTAATGGAATGTAACAGCACATTAAAAGAATTACACATCATTGTCAAATGGGTTTCATCCCAGGTATCAAGGGTGGTTCAATACAAGAAAATCAATCAATATAATACATCACATTACTAGTTTGAGGAAGAAAAAAAATCACATGATCATCTCAATTGACATAGAAAAAGCATTTGACAAAATCCAACATACTTTCTTGACCAAAAAAACTCCAAAACATAGGAATAGAAGGAAATTTTCTCAACATGATAAAGTACATATTTGTAAAACCCACAAAAACCCTCAAGATTGGGGACAATCTTGGATGAACAATGGACTAAAGTAGACTTACTATTATTCTACTATAGACTTGTTATTCTAGCAATGGAAGAACTTTTTATCAACTTTTATCATTGATGTGGAGGCAGTGGCCACTAGAGGTTCTAAGGGGAGGAAGAGGGAAAATTGGTGTAATATGGAGGCATTTTAGGGACATTGGAACTGTCCCATTATATATTTTGTCACAACTTACAAAATTCTGCAGGACAGAGTATAAACTGCAATGTAAACTATAATCCACAGTTAGTGGCAATGCTTCAATATGTGTTCATCAATTGTAACAATTGTACCACACTAATGAAGGATGTTGTTAATGTAGGAAAGTGTGGGAGGGGTAGAAAGTGGGGCATATGGGCATCCCCTATATTTCTGATGTAACACTTATGCAACATTTACACAAGAAAAGGAAGTAAAGGTCATCCAAGTAGGAAGAATTAAATTTTCACAATTCGCTGATGACATGATCCTATACCTAGAAAATTCCGAAAAAGCAACAAAGCTACTAGAATAGATGAGTTCAGCAAAGTGGTGGGATACAAGATTAACACGAAAAAATCAATATCATTTCTATACACTACAAATGAGCAGTCTGAGGAAGAAGTCAGGAAAAAAATCCTATTTTACAATAGCGACTAAAAGAATCACATATTTAGGGATAAATTTAACCAAGGACATAAAGGACCTATATTCAGAAAACAACAAAACTTTGGTAAAAGAAACCAAAGACCTAAATAAAGGGAAGGATATTCCATGCTCATGAACTTGAAGACTAAATATCATTAAGATCGCAATGCCACCCAAATTTACAGATTCAACATAATCCCAATAAAATATCCAACAGCCTTTTTTGGAGAATTGGAAAAGCTACTTATCAAATTTATTTTGAAAGGTAAAAAGTCCCAAATAGCCAAAAATATATTTAAAAAGAACAAAGTTGGTGGACTCTCACTTCCTAACTTTAAAGCATATTACTAAGCAACAGTGGTAAAAACAGCATGGTACTGGTATAAAGATAGACATGTTCACAATGGAATAGAATTGTGAGTTCAGAAATAGAGCCTCAAATTTACCACCAAGTGATTTTTGACAAGGTTCTCAAGTCCAGCCACCTGGACCAAAACAATCTATTCAACAAATGGTGCTGGGAGAACTGGATATCCATAAACAAAAGAAAGAAAGAAGACCTCTATTTCATACTTTCTACAAAAAGTAACTCAACATGGATCAAAGACCTAAATATAAAAACTACAACCATGAAAGTCCTAGAAGAAAATGTAGGGAAGTATCTTCAAGATCTTGTGGTAAGTGGTGGTTTCTTAAACATTACACCAAAAGCACAAGAAACAAAAGAAAAAATACATGGGGCCTCCACAAAGATAAACACTTTTGTTCCTCAAAAGACTGTCAAGAAAGTAAAAAGGCAGCCTGCTCCTTGGGAGAAAATATTTGGAAACCATATATCCAATAAGAGTTCGATATCCATGTTACATAAAGAGATCATACAACTCAATAATAAAAAAGACAATCAACCCAATTAAAAATGGGCAAAAGACATCAAGACATTTTTCCAAAGAAGAAACTCAAATGGCCAAAAAGCACATGAAAAAAAAGTTCAACATCATTAGGTAAATGCAGATCAAAACTAAATTGAGATATCATTTCACACCTCATAAAATGCCCAATATTAAAAAGACAGAAAGGAGCCAGTGTAGCTCAGTGGTTGCATGCTGACTTCCCACATAATGAGATTCTGAGTTCAAATCCCTGCCCTGGTAACTCCCCCAAAAAAACAAACAAGCAAGCAAACAAAAAAAGCAGAAAACTGGCCCGGCTAGATAGCTCAGTGGATAAAGAGCGCGCTGGGGTACCACATGGGAGGCCCGAGTTTGGTTCCCGGGGACCTCTCCGAGCGGGCAGACGGCCTTGAGAAAGGCAAGCCACCGTGGGTGGGGCAGAGCCACCGTGGGTGGGGCAGAGCCGCCGTGGGCAAGGCAAGAAGCTGCTACGGGCAGGGCGGAGCCCCCACGGGCATGGCAAAGTCACCCGTGAAAAGCGGAGCTGCTGCCTGCGAACCACAGAAGCCGGCAGCCCGCAAAAACATGGAGGACTGCTGCCCGCAAAAACATGGAGTGGAGCCACCCGTGAAAATGGAATGGAGCCACCCACGAATGGAGCGAGTCGCTGCCGCGGAGGGCCAACTCGGTGAGTCGCCGCAAAGACGGGAGGAGACAAGTAGCAGACATAGAAAGACACAGAAGAAAGGACACACAGCAAAAGCAAGCAGAAAGGGGGGGGATATGTAATAAATAAAAAATAAATCTTTAAAAAAAAAAGCAGAAAACTACAAGTGTTGAAAGGATGTGGAGAAACAGAAACACTCCTTCACTGTTGGTGGAAATGTAGAATGGTGCAGCCTTTATGGAAGATGGTTTGGCCATTCCTGAAGAAACTAAATATAGAACTGCCATATGCCAGCAATTCTTTACTAGGAATATATTCAGAACTGAAAATGAGGAGGTAGCTGACATCTGCACACTGATGTTCATAGCAGCATTATTCACAATGGCTAAAATATGGATACAATCCAAGTGTCCTTCAACTGATGAGTGGATAAACAAAATGTGGTATATACATACAGTGGAATACTATTCAGCTGTACAAAGAAAGGAATTCTGAATGCATGTGACAATGACAATGTGGATGAACCCTGAGGACATTATGTTCTGTGAAATAAGCCAGAACCTAATGGACAAATATTATGCGATTTTAGTAATATGAACTAAATATGATGAGTAAGGTCAAGGAGGTAAACTCTAGATATAGGTTACTTGGAGATAGAATGTGGGTTGAGAATGGGAGCCAATGCTTAATGTATGCAGAATATTTAATAAGGTTTATTGTGAAATGAATCGAGTTGGTGGTAATACATTACAAGGAATGTAACAATTCCAAGGGACAACAATAGGGGGTATAATGGGATATGAGATGTTTTCCTTCTGGAGTAATGAAAATGTTCTAAAATTGACTGAGGTGATGACAGCATAACTCTGTGATGAAAATGAGAGTCACAGAGTGTACGCTTTGAATGGATTGTACAAATCATGGGACGCTATAACACAATGAATCCTGTATTGGGAGAGACTGTTAGAACAAATATGAGAATGTTTTCTTATGAACTATAACTATATAATACTAATACAGGGGATTAATAATCGGATGGGTTGGGGAAAAATATACCAAATATAAGATATTAGATATAGGTTGTAGTAATATGTTGACGATGCTCTTTCATAGTTGCTAACAATGGATTCACAACAATGCAAGGTGTTGGTAGTAGAATGATGTACTGGAGGCCTGTATGATGATTTGCATGTTGTTTTGTTATGTTCACAACTTTTACTATACACTTATTGCTTACATATTTCCATATATCAACATCAGTAAAAGGAAAATAAGCATGTGAAAAGGCATTCAACATTACCAGTCATCTGAAGAATGCAAATTTAAATTAGCAATATAACATTTCAAGACACTAGAGTGGTCAAAATAAAAAAAGACTATTAACACTAAATGTTATTACGGGTGTAGAATAAGCACAACTGTCATATACTGATCCTGGGAGTGTGAAAATCGTTCAACTACTTTGGAAAACGATTTGACAGGTTTTTTTTTTTTAAAGTACACTTACCACTTGACCTAGCAATTCCACTCTAGATAGAGGCCCAAGAGAATTCAATATACATACACATACACACAAACACAAACTCATACAATAAGGTTCATAGGAATCTTACTCATAATCAAGAATTATAAACAAACTAAGTATCTATCAATAAGAGAATGGATGAATAAATCATGTTGTGTTTACACAAACTATTGAGCCAGGACAATATGAAAAAAAATCTCCACGTTGGTGAAAAAAGCCAAAGGCACATGCACACACACATACAAAACGGAGAACTTCCAGGAAGATGGAGATTAGAGACACAGGACTCACTTATTTCCCAAAATAGAGGACAGGCAGAAACAGACTGGAAAAAAATGTTCTAGGCTTTAGGACACCAGGGGAAGGCTGGATACCACTCAAGAGAGAGAGGGGTAAAGGTAGAATCTCACTGAGATGTTTTTGGATATTCGGGTGTACTTTCCCTCCCAAATAAATTTGGTAATTGTCTATTGTATTTCTGTAAAGTAGGTCGTTGAAATTTTGATTGCTATTGCATGGAATCTATAAATCAATTTGTGTAGTAGGAGTGGCATCTTCATATTTAGTTTTCCAATCCATGAACCTGGAATGTCTTTCCATTTGTTTAGGTCTTCTTTGATTTCTTTTAGCAGTGTTTTGTAGTTTTCTGTATACAGGTCATGTACATCTTGGGTTAAATTGATTTCTAAGTATTTGAGACTTTTTGTTGCTATAGTAAATAGGAATTTTTTCCTGATGTCCTCCACATTTTGTTCAATATTAGTGTTCAAAAGGATTACTGATTTTTGCGTGTTGATTTTGTACCCTGCCACTTTGCTGAACTTGTTTATTAGCTCAAGTAGCTTTGCTCTAGACATTTTGGAATTTTCTAAATCTAGGATCATGTCATCTGTGAATAGTGAGAGTTTTACTTCCTTTTTCCTATCTGGATGCCTTTGATGTTTTTTTCTTGTCTAATTGTTCTGGCTAGAACTTCTAGTACAATGTTGAATAACAGTGGTGACGTGATATTAACATCTTGTAACATTAATGGACATTTGTTCATTTTTAACTAAATAGGATGAGTACATTCATGGGGTATAAGTTACTAGGAGGTAGAATGTGGGTTGAGAATGGGAGCTGATGCTTAATGTATGCAGAATTTTTAATAAGGCTTATTGTAAAAGTGTGGAAATGAAGAGTTGATGGTGCCATATTATAGTGAGTATAGCTAACACTGCTGATTTATAAAAGAGATTGTGGCTGAAAGAGGAAATTTGTGGACGCAAATGTCAATTAAAAGAAAGCTAGAGAATAATCTAGGGAATGTATAAGTGATTGCAGTGGCGTATGAAGACTGTAGTTAATAATATAAATATAAGAATGTTCTTTTAGAAAGTGTTAGTATCGTTCATCCATACACAGGAAAATTACAACTAATGTAACTTACGGACAATATTTTTGCAGCAATGGAAAAGAAGATATATCAATTATAATGGACAATAATAGGGGGTATAAGAGGTTAAGAGATTTTTCTTTTTGGAGTAATAAAACATTCTAAAATTGACTGAGGTGATAACATGACAACTATGTGGTGAAAATGAGAGGCACTGAGTATACACACTGAATGGACCGTACAAAGCATGAGACTATATAACACAGGGAATCCAGTGGTACAAGATGGACTGTGGTTAGCAGAACATAAGAATGTTCTCTCAAGAAAAACGAACATACAAGACTAATACAGGATGCTAATAATCGGATGTTTGGGGGGGGGGGGGAATAACACCAAATATAAGATAAGGGCTATAGTAAGTAGTAATATTTTGATGATATTATTTAATAGTTTGTAACAAATGTTTCTCAACAATGCAAGGTGTTGGTGGTAGGGTGATGTATGAGAGCCCAGAATGAATCGCATTTTTGTTTTGTAAATTCACAACTATCACTATATATTTATTATGTATGTCCATGTACGAATGATGTATTTCAATAAAATTTTTATTTTAAAAAATTCCATCTGCCTTTTTTGCAGAAATGGAAAAGATAATTAGCAAATTTATATTTGCCAAAAACATCTTGAAAAAGAACAAATCTGGAGGACTCAAACTACCTAATGTTAGAGCATTTTACAAAGTTACACTGGCCAAAACTGCGTGATATAGGCACAAGGACAGACATACTGTCCATTGGAACTGCATTGAGAGTTAGGAAATATACCTTCTCCTTTATGGTCAATTGATTTTTGACAAGGCTACAAGTCCGCTCAACTGAGATAGAATAGTTTCTTCGAAAAATGATGCTGGAAACTGGATATCCATTTGCAGAAGAATAAAAGAGAATTCCAATCTCACAACTTATACAAAGCTAACTCAAAGATACTGTAGGGAAGCATTTATGAGAGCTGGTGGTAGGCAATGGTTTCACAGACTACAAACAACGAAAGAAAACTTCACAGAGTACAAACAACGAAAGAAAAAATAGATAAATTGAACTCCTCAAAATTAAAACTTTTGTGCTTCAAAGGAGTGTGAAGAAGGCGAAAGGCAGCTTACTCAATGGGAGAAAACTACATTTCAGATAAGGGTTTAATACCCAGGATATATAAAGAAATTCTACAAGTCAGTAATAAAAAGGAAAACTAAAGTGAACAGGCACTTCCAAAGAAGAAATACAAATTGTGATTATTAAGGGGTAGAGTTTGTCTGTTTGTTTTTGTTTATTATTACTGTAGTAATGAAAACATTCTAATATTGATTGAAGTAATGAATGCACAAATCTGTGATTATACCAAATACCACTGATTGCAGATTTTGGATGGATTGTATGCTTTATGAATATGTATCGATAAAATTGATTTAAAAAAAACTACAATGAGATATCATTTTATACCTACTAAATTGCTTGCTATTAAAAAAACAGAAATCTACATGTGTTGGAGAGAATATGGAGAAACAGAAACACTCATTTACTGCCAGTGGGAATGTACAATGGTGCAGCCACTGTGGAGAACAGTTCCTTAGGAAGCTATGTATAGAATTACCATATGTATAGAATTGTCCATATAGAGAATCTCACTACTAGGTATATACCCAGAAAAACTGAAAGCTGGGACACCAAGAGTTATATACACACCGAAGTTCATAGCAGCATTATTCACATTTGCCAAAAGATGGAAGCAGCCAAAGTGTCCATCAACCAATGAATGGATAAACAAAATGTGGTATATTCATACAATGGAATATTATTCAGCTGAAAAAAGGAGTCAAGTATTGATGCATGGAACAACATGGATCAACCCTGAGGACCTTATGTTGAGTGAAATAAGCCAGACACAAAAACACAAATATTGTAGGATCTCACTGATACGAACTAAGTATAGTGAGCAGACTCATGGAGGTATAGTCTAGGAAGACAGGTCACCAGGTGATAGACTGGTTGTAAAGAATGGTAAGGTGATGCTTAATATTTGCAGAATTTATAATTAGGTTGACTGTAATGGTTTGGAAATGAATGGAGGTGATATCGCAGTGGTATGACTATAATCAACAGCACCTAAGTGTGTGTGTAAAGAACATGGTTGAAGGGGAAGTTTTGGGTTGGATATCTTTCTAGAAGGAAAGCTAGAGGAATAAACATGGGATTGTATAACACAATAAACCCTGCGATGGCTGAGGATTCTGATTAATAATACAAAGATAAGAGTGTTCTTTCAGAATCTTTAACAAAGGTATGCCACTAGTACAGGGTGTGCCAGGTTGATAACATGGGGGTATATGGGAGAAGAAATGCACCTAAAGCAAAACATGACTATAGTTAACAGTAACATTTCAACATTCTTGCATTAAGTGTTATAACAGTACCACACAAATGTTAAGCATCAAAAGAGAAGGGGAGTTTGAGAACATTGCATGTATTCTTTAAAAAATGCTATATGTCACAGAAACAAACAAGTAAAACACAAAATAGAATATCTTTACATGAGAAGCAAGGCAAGTATTTAAATTATGTTCTACCTGTCAATTAATTAGCATACCTCTGGTAAGAAGATAAAGGTAGAGATAAGGTCATGTGTTCAACAGTGCCTTTTGAACATCTTGAACCTTACATAGCCATATACTTCAATGGGATATAAATATATCCTTGTATACGATACATAGGATATGTTTTCTGGATAGACAGAGGCCCATGGTAGCTAAAAAAAATATTAAATTTCCATCCTGGAGAAGTCTTGCTACTTTCTCAAATAAGATGGCAAAGAGTTCTGGAATATTGAAACTAAGCCTAATTATAATTAATGGCTAAAAAGTTATCTCCTGAAAACTTCCTTGTTACTCAAATGTGGACTCCCTCTAAGCCAAACTCTACAAATAAACTAACTACCTTCCCCACCCCAACATAGGACAAGATTCCTGGGTATGGGCCTCTGGGGCACTGAGGGATTATTACCAAGCATTAATCAGCAATACATTTGGAAAAACACCTTGACCAAAAGAGGGAAATAGTAAATAAAATAGAGATTTTTATGGCTAAGAGATTTCAAAGTGAGTTGCGAGGTCATTCTGGAGGTTGAACTTAACGCAGGTCTCAGCCAGACTTCATAAACTGTCACGGTAAACAAAGCCTCAAATAAAAGTGCTCCTGAGGGCCCCAGGGATGTCCAGACACCATAGGCAAGGCACAGACCCTCAGGAAATCAATACCCCCTTGGCTGGCCCTATCTGGGAATATATAAAAATCTATTTCCCCAGCATAATTTAGTTGTATTCATTTATAAATCCCCTAATCACGATTCTTCTACTCCTTTTATCTGAACCTATAATTATCAATTTAAGTGTTAAGTATATTCTTCATATGCGGTTAAACCTGAACCCAACAGAGTTGCGGCCAACTCTTACTCTCCAGTTCTTCAAACTTGCCCTGGACAACTAACAAAACAATGATTGATAGAAAGATACATCCCCAAAACAAGGATTATCTTCAACTGCAAGCAAAACAATTCCATTCCTCTGCCTCATAATATCTACATCCCTTCTCTGCCTGAAGCAGAGTGGACATCGTCCAAATCCTTCAAGATTGAGGAAAGAACAAAAATAAGAGGGGAGTGTAACCATGGACCAAAGCAGATATGTTATTGTAGTTATCTTCTGTTTTAACTGAGAAACTTGTAACATTGATATAAAAAATATTTTTTAATTTAATAAAAAGGCAAAGTAAAGGTCATTAAGTGTCAAGTATATGGGTATAATGAAACCACAAATCACTGTATAAATCTCTTCTGAGTTTTAAAAAAGAATTAAAACATAGGATAACAAAACTACATAAATTAAGAAAGAAAACATACATTAGAATCTAAATCTGTCGAACAAGCAAGGATAAGAATTGGCCAAGACAACCAATAAAATAATATTTAGAATGAGAAAAATATTCAAATTACAAGAATCTAGAGGAAAGAAAATTGAAATAGAAAAAGATAAGACAACTTTTTAAACCCAAATATATTAATACAATAAGATATTAATGTACTGAATGTTTCAATTAGAATAAATATTGCCAAAATGGTTCAAAAATTATCCAGTTATACATTGCTTACAAGAGACATCTAAAATATAGGACTACAGTAAGCTTGGAAATAAAAAGATATATAAGGTAAAAACTACAAAAAAAAAAAGTCGGCTTAAATATGTTAATCAGATAGAATGGCTCAATGCAGAAAGGCTTACAAGAGAAAAATAAGGTATTACAGAGTGAAAAGAGGTATAATTCAAGAAAAAACTGTTTATATGTTATATCGTAGCCTCAGAAATAGATGAAACTACCACCACAGCTCTAAGAAAGTCAAGCAGACAATTCAGTATCTAAACAGAAGACTGAATAGCAAGCTATTCACTGAATCAAAACAGCATTTCCTAACATTGTAAAATTCATCCGTGCATGGAGCAATAGCCTATCTCAGAAACTGGCATCAATCTTTGACCAAAGAGTAATAAAATTATCAAACAATGATAAAAAGATAACCAGAAAAACATCTCAAGAATAGAAATTAAAAGAAATACATTCTGAAGAACTCATGTCAAAAAGCCAGTATAATGTTCAATAATATTTAGAACTGAAATAAAGAAAATATTACCTTGCAATTTTTGGGGATGTGATGGGCACCCAACATAAAAAAAATGAAAAGAAACAGCCCAACAAAGTAAACAAAAAACAGAAAACATCATAAAGTTATTCATTCAAGCCAAAGTTCATTGAAAACAAAACAAAACAAAAACAAAATTGACAAAATCATGGCCGGATTTATTATTAAATAAATAAAAGCAACGTAAAATTACTAGGAATGAAAACGTAGGTAACATTACAGCATTACAAATATAATAAAAGCATATTATAAACTTTGACTTATACATTTTAAAATTTAGATGGGATAAATCACTAAAGAAATTTTATTTACAAAAATGAAACAGAAAACTTGAATGCACTATGGCCTTTAAAGGAACTGGGAACAACAGCTTTAAAACTCTCCAAAAAGAAAACTTCAGGCCCAAGTAATTTTTCCAGGTACCACTTTCTTTTAAGGAAAAAATGATTCTATACTTATAAGGAACAATGACTATTCTTATGCAAATGACTCCAGGGTTTAGAAAAAAGTGGGAATGCTTTTTGAAGTAAGTTAGCATCAACCTGATAAGCAAAAGAAATATTACAGGCCAAATTCACTAAGATACATACACACACTGCAGCAGCACCAAACTGATACCATGTGAATTTAAAACTCAGAAAGTCAGTTGGTGTGATTCGCCACTAGCACATAAATAAGAAAATCATATTATTCATCATTCAATTAACAAACAGTACTGAGTACCTGACAGACCAAGTACCATTAAAGGTGCTAGAAATATACCAATAAATAAGTATGAAAGTATATGCTGAAAAAAAAAAAACACTTGTTAAAAATCTACACCTAGTCCTAAGAAAAACTTTTAAACCAGGAAAAGGGAGCTTCCTTGACCTGATAACAACTATCTTTATCTGGATTGGGATATGGTGGAGTTCTCTGCATGGGTTTTGTAACCCAAGATTAAAAATTAACAAATAATTATGATTACAAAATCATTATATAGATGCCTTTACATTATAAAATAGCCAAAGTTAATATCTGAAACTGGCTGGATTTAGCCTAGACCTCCAATAGTGATGGTCATTTTAAACAGGTCTCACCCATTTATGGTTGCTCTAGACTGAGCCTCACCCTTGTATATGCTTACTACTGTGATGATAATTCTATACTGAACTCATCCTTGTTTATAGTTATATCAAAACTAGTCTCACCCTTGTATGCTTACTATTGTGATGGTCACCACTCCATCCTCCTGTTTAATATCCACTTGGAAAACCTTGTAACTGACCTGTACTCTGTACTCTATCCCAGAACCTTGCGACCCACTCTGGTTTGGTTCCCACCCCCATCCTTTTGAACCCCTTGTTTATTTATGAAGAAACCTGTGCCAGCTACACCTCAATTACTCCATAGAATCCTGATGTTATAAAATATTAGAATTTCTGCAGATCCAGGAGGCAGTTTTTGGCCATTGGGGCACTGTGTTCCTTTGCTTGCACAAACTCTCTCTTTTGAAACCCTGGTGCTCAGAAATTGATCTTTAGAGTGCATAAGGGAAAAAGAACCCACATTTGCTTGGTATCAATTTTGCATTATTTCTGCAACTGTCCTGTAAGTTTGAAATTATTTCAAAATTTAAAAACGGATTTAAAAAAGACTATCTTACCCCCAAAAAACTTTCCAGCAAACACGAAATTGTATTCAGTACTCTACTCAATAATACTGGAACTCCCAACCAGTCAGCAAAGAAAAAAAAAAATAACAAAAAGTGTCTATGATGTAAGGGGAGGTATGTAGCTATAAATTTATTTCTTTAATACAGGTGATAAGATTATCTATGAAGAAAATCCAAAAACTACACATAAATTAAGAGAATTAAGCACTTCAGCAAGCTTGTTGGACCCAAACTCTCTATATAAGGGTTAGGGAAACAAATGTAATTTCTGAAATTATACCATTTATATTAGTACCAAAAATACAGAGATCTTACAAAAAAATTTAACCAAAAAACTTAAATCTTTTTTGCAGGTACTTAGAAAACTTTATTGGAAAGCAATATAAAAGATAAAAGTAAATGGAGCAATAATTTCATTAGGAATTCTAAGATTCAGGGACATAAAATGCCTATATTCCCAAAATTTATATAAAGTTTCAACATGATTTGAAAATAAAACTCCAGATATAAAACTTGGTAAGCTGACTCTAAAATACATATGGAGGCACAATTGGCTAAGAACAGCTATGGAATTCCTGTAAATGAATGGATTCCTCTACAAGTTAATTAGACATCTCTAAATTAAATAATTAAGCTTTGGTACCCCTGTACTTTCGCAGGAATAGGCAATTTGACAAAGAGAAATGAACATTCCTGCATATACAGAATATGTGATTTATGGCCCAGATGAAATTACACATGGGAAAAACAAAGATGAACCTGAACCTTTGTGAATACCACACACCAAAAGCAATTCAAAAGGGATTAAGCAATTATATTTGGAGGCCAAAACTAAAAGTAAAAAAGAAACAATGTAGAACAGTTTTAACCTTACATAAAATACCCATCCATTCAAACACCAAAAAGGAAAAGACTGATAAATTGGGCTACAGTGGCAAGAATTTGTTGATGAGGACAGCACAGAATGAAAAAGGTACAAATTGGAAGACATCTGCATCACGAATGCAACAAAAGATTAGGATGGCAGTTATTATAAAACAAAACTCCCAAAAATAACAGGAAAAAGACAAATGTCGATCTGTAGAATGCACAAAGTTGTGGTGTGTGCATTTTCACTGTAACGTGAATCAACACGGATAAAATTAAAAGACATGTGAACAAAAAAGGAAGTCCCCAAAAGAACTTACGAGTATGACACCATTAACAAATTAAAAAATGCATTTTTAGGGACAGGTGCAAGCAGTAAAACCCATAAACAAAATAATGGGGGTAAGTGGATGTGACTCAAGCAGTTGGGTGCCTGCCTACCACATGGGAGGTCTTGGGTTCGGTTCCAGTGCCTCCTAAAGAAAAGGAATAGACAGCGAGCTGAGGTGGCGGACTGGCATGGCAGGCTGACACAAGATCAGGCAACGAAATGATGCAATGAAAAGACACAATGAGGTAACACAAGGCACACAAGTGGGAGAGGAAGTGGCTCTCACTCTCAAGCCATTGGGCACCTGCTTCCCACATGGGAGGTCCCAGGT
>PVKH010001060.1:0-32456 GCA_004027955.1 Chaetophractus vellerosus | reverse complement strand
AGCATCTGGAGAGAAGCCAGCACATCCTGCAATCTAGTCATGGCTCTGACACAGTCTCCATCTGTAAAATGGTGACAATATAATTTCTTCCTGAACTACAGTGAGGATTAATTAGTCAGACTTATTAAATATAAGGAGACTCTTGCCCAAGAATAAGAGTGTGGGATGGAAACCTAAATTGTGATTCAATCTAGGAAAAAAGTACCAGTTTGATTGGCATGCTCTCCCTCTCTAAATATTAGAACTTTGCAAGGTGTTAGTGATTACTAAGGCACCCAAGGTTATTAGATCATCTTCAAAAAAAATAGCCCCAAAGTGTTTTTGTTGAAAAAACAAAGTGGACTCCATTATGAAAATAATGTCAGCTATTTAAACATCCTCCTACCTCTTCCTAGAAATTATACAAACTGACAAAGATAACTTTTTTAAAAAAGAGGTAAATATCATTTTCAGTAAACTTATACTGATTTTACCCACAAGTGCCAAACTACTTGTAAAGGTTGCCCAAAGCAGCCAAGTTTGAGGGGCAGTCATATGGAAAAGACCCAGGGAGGGCCAAAGGGAACCAGCAGTGGAGATATCAGAGAAATATGTTCCTGAAAGCGAGGAGCTCACCTTAAACTGCAAAAGGTACATCTTTTAAAAACTGGGGAATGAGAAGAATGAGTGGAGCGGAAGAAGTACATGGGAAGTTGAGGAGAATAGGCAGAGTGTTTTCAGGGACCACGGTAGCAGATCTCAGAGTGATCAGAACTATAATTCCTGAAGATGAGGTAATCACTATGAAATGTAGAAGCCCTGTTCCTTGTTTGTAAAAACTGGGGTATACAGAGCTGTTGACAGAAGCTCTCTTGGACCTGATTCACTTCAGAGACTCAGAGGAAGTGGGCTAACCATGGATTCACACAGAGAAGCCATAATTATAGGAAGTAATCTGTTTTTGAGACAGCAGAAAAAGTGAATCCATAACCATCACAATACAATGCTTAACAAAAACCTATCGTTTTTTACCTATAATTCTGTGAGGTGACTAATTGGGATGAACTCAGCCTGGATGTTTACTTCTACTTTATATGTTATCAGCAGGTACCCTTAAGTATGTAGGCCTCAGAAGGGATGGCCTGGACACCTGGGGACTCTTTCCACATGCTCTCCCATCCTCCAGGAAGCTAGCTCAAGTTTTTCCACATGGGGTGGAAGACTGCCCAACAGGGAGAAAAAGGGCAGACCCCAATGTTCAAGCCCTTTTCAAACTTCTGCATACATCATTGGCTAAAGGAAGCCATATAGCTAAGTCCAGAGTCAATGTGAGAGGAAGCTATACAAGGTCATGATACAGGAAGGTGTCAATCAAGGTCAATACTATAACAGTCTACCACAGAAAGTGAGAGTTTTCTGGTTGTGCAGACTGGAAAACTACCTTGGAGCCTCCTTTCCAGGGAATTTGTACAAATAATTTTACCAGAGGAAATATAATTCATACAGTAGTGAGTGGTGATAAAGAAGAAACTGGAACAAGAAGGATACAAAGGTAATATAAGAAAAATTCTTAAAAAGAGCTTCAAACTTACTAATGGGAAGGGAAAAAATGTTACCACTGAGCCAATGAAAATTGTGACTATATATTCTACAATGAATAAGAAAAATATAATAAAAATGGATAATATTTGCATAGTATTTACTCTTGACAGACAATAGTCTAACCAATTTACAGATATTAATTCCACTGATTCTAAAAACAGCTCTGTGAATTAGATATAATTACTATTCCCACTATACATATTATAAGAACTAAGGCGGGGCCAGCTCGATAGCCCAGTGGATAGGGCGCCGGCATACCACATGGGAGGCCCTGGGTTCGATTCCCGGGGACCTCTCCTAGCAGGCAGACCGCCTTGAGAATGGCAAGCCGCCATGGGCGGGCCAGAGCCGCCGTGGGCAGGGCAAGAAGCTGCCACGGACATGGCAAGAGCCGCCACGGGCAGGGCAGGTTGCCCGCGGATGGAGCGCAGCCAGCCACCCGCGAACTGAAAGCCGGCCGTGAACGGACGCAGAGACCGCCCACAAGCGGGGAAAGCCGCGCCTGCGCAGTGACCACTCTCGGCGCGTCGCCACAGTGAGGGGAAGGGGAGATATGTAATAAAATAAATAAATCTTTAAAAAAAAAAAAATAAGAACTAAGTCACACAGAGGTTAAATGACTTGCTTAAGATCACACAGCTGGTTAGAAGAAGAGTAAGTATTAAACTCAGTCAGTCTTACTCCAGAGTCTATGCTCTTACTCATTAAGCTACACTACCACTAAAAATGAAGCATAGTTACTGCTATATTAATGAAGCAGTATAAGCTATTGCCTTAGTCTGCCAGGGCTGCTATGACAAATAGCACACCCTGGTTATCTTAACAACAGGAATTCATTTGCTCAGGGTTTGGGAGGCTAGAAGCCAAAATCAGGATGTCAGCCAAGCCATCCTTTCTCCTGAAGTCAGTAGCATTTTGGTAAGAGCAGTCCTCTGTCCCATGGTGGTCTCTCTCTCTCCTCTCTGGTTTCTACTGACTGCATCCAAATATCCTCCCTTTATAAGTTCTCCAGTACTATGGATTAAGACCCACCCTGATTCACTTTGGCTGCTCCTTAGCTAATAATATCTTCAATAGGTACTATTCACAAAAGGGTTCAGACCCACAGGAACTTGGATTAAGAATAAAATGTGTCTTTTATTGGGGTTCATGATTCAGTCTATCATGTCTATTATGGAAGACCACAAAGCATAAAAGAAGAAATTCAGAAGAGATGAGGAAGATGAAATCAGCTGAAATAAATCAGCTAAAAAGAAGAAAACAGAACCGAAACAACATGGAAATGAAGACAATATTGGGAGAAACACACTCTGGGCTAGCTGCCCAGTATTCTTGTTTCCTCTTTCATATGGCAAGGCACAAGGCAGCATCTCCTGATCTCTTCCTTCTCTTCCAGGTTCTATTTCAGCTTCTTGCTTCCTGTGGCTTTTTTATTCTTTTTCTGAATTTCATTCTCTTTTAAAGGACTCCAGTATTAGAATTAAATCCCATCCTTACTATGGTGGGCCAAACCTTAACTAAAGTAGCCTCATCTAAAGGTCCTACTTACAATGGGTTCACACCCACAGGAATGGATCAACTTTCAGAACATGTTTTTTGGGAGATACATACAGTTCCAATCTACCACAAGGGGTAAGAAGAGGATGCATAGCAATTTTATTATTGCTCATAACTAATAGTTTTCTCTAAAACAATAGAGGATTGAGTATTAATATGTAACTATAAAGTTAGCTACTAAAAAACAAGCATACCCCTTAAGGTATACCTTCTATAATATCAGAGAAACAAAATGCACACAAAAGACACATACTCATGTGCACAACAAAGAAAACCTACCACAGTAAAATACATATACACATATATTTCTATATTTACATATGCATATATATACACAGAAAACAATAACTATCTAAAGAATTGAGATCAAACAATTATAAATCAATAAACAGTTCAAATAAGCTATTTCTTAAAGGATCTTCAATTAGATTAACTAGCAAAACCCTATACTGAATAAAAGATAAAAACGATTCAGAATGGTTGAAGATAAAACAATGTTCAAAGTTTTACCAGGATAAGGCCACACACGCACGCACACACGCAAACAAAGGAATAATGATAAAGCAGGGTTTTGAACTTAATATCTGGCAAGATGGAATAATATTAAGTGAGACAAAGAAGAGCACGTTATAATGCAAAAAGTGAAAACCATAATGAAAATATGAATATTTTATAAGAAATAAACGCATACTGGAAACTTGTATAAAGCAGAAATTTGGGGAGATAGAAGTATGACAAGAAACATAAAAAATAGAAGACTTTTATTCATCTCTCACAGTCTAATTCGGCATATATCAGACTCTGTGTCTCAAAAGTAAAGATTGCACGATCTTTTTAAGGGCCGATATTGTATTCATGAAAAATGAACATATATTAAGCCATGAAGAAAACTTCAGTAAATTCCAAAAACAAGGAATCATGGACAGAATTATAAATCATAATGCAATAAAAGTAGAAAGAAATTAACTCTAGTGAACAAAAGTTTCTGGATTTCTGGAAAACAAGGATAATTGAAAACACTACTCATAATACTGTGATATCGCTTTAATTTAATTGATGAATTAGGCACACAGTTGAAAAGGTTAGAAAAACAGCTTTTACATAAGCAGAAGTAAAACAGAAGAAAGGAAATAAGTCATTTAGAATAAGAAATGAGTTAGAAAATGAAAGTGCTGAGAAATAATACAAAACTCCAAAAGCTGGTTCTTTGAAAAAATAAAATATCTAAAATAATAAACTATTAAAGAAAAGAGATGCAAATATATGAAATAAAAATGACAAAAGAGTAGCATGTCTATAATCATAAGAGACTGCTTTACTGTAATACTTTTCAATTATTTTGCATTTTTGCTCCCCTAAGAGAACACCTTAAATTAAAAAATAAGATTTTTGTCAGGAGGATGAAGCTTTGAAAGGTCACAAAGAATTATAAAATCAGAGATTTTTTTGCCTCCCTTCAATCCAGAATAAATGTTTTCCCCTTGATGGTTATACTTTCTCCATTGAGAAAGCACACTGTATTGCAAGAAAATACATTTGAAAACAACCTGAGTGAAATGGATACTTTTCATGGAAAACATAACTAATCAAAACAGGCCCTAGAGGCCCAAAGAGAAGAAATTGAGAAAATTCGCAGTCCCCTCCTACAAAAAAGAATTGCTAGGTCAATATAGCTATCCCATGGAGATTTTACCAAAAATTTAAAGTGACTAATTCTGATGACACTTAAACTATTCAAAAGCTTAACAAAATATATATTTAGTTTCTTAGGGTGCTGTAACAAATTACCAGAAACTTGATAGCGTAAACCAACATGAGTTTATTCTCTCACTATTCTGGAGGCTAGAGGTCTGAAATCAATGTGTTACAAGGTCAATACTCCTACTGAAGGCTCTAGGGAAGAATCCTTCCTTGAATTTTCCCACTTCTGATGGTTCTCAGCAATTCTTGGCATGTTTTGGCTGGCAGCTTCATTACCACAACCTCTGCCCCTGCTTTCAGATGCCCTCTTTTCTGTATATCTCTCCTCTTCTTATAAGGACATCAGTCATTGGATTTAGGATGCACCCTATTCCAGTATAATTTCACACCAAGATTCTTAATTTATTACATCTTCAAATAATCTATTTCCAAATAAGGTCACAGTCACAGGGACCAGGATTAGGACTTCAACATATCTTTTAAGGGGATGCAATTCAACCTGCTACAATCCATCCTCTAGCTTCACAGAAAATCCAAGTCCTTCTCATGTGCATATTGCATTGACCCCATTCCAACGTCCCCCTCATTCTTAATCCTTTCCAACATCATCTCTTAAATTCAATATATTATCTTAATATTATCAACCCTTAAATTTTGCAAATGCCATGGTCTAAATTATCTAAATCAGGTATGGGTGAGATTCTGAATGTGGAGTATTCTGAGGCAAAATTCTTCTCTTTACATGAACCTGTGGACCTAGGAAATAAGTTATCTGCTTCCAAAATATGATGATGGGACAGACTGGGGATGAAAAATCCTATTCTAAAACAAATAGAAATTGTAAGGAAAAAAAGGGATCACTGGTCCCAAGCAAGTCTGAAACACAGCAGGGCAGATCCCATTAGGTGTCAAGTGCTGAGTGTAACCACCTGTGACTTGGAGTTCCTCCTGGTGGGTCTGCGGTGGCCTTGCTCCCACCCTCCGGGCCTGCAACAGCATGACAACCACCCTTTAGCTTCTGCCTCTGCGTCCGTGGCTCTGGCCTCAGAATCATCTTTCCCTTTTCTTAGGACAACACATGTTTTCAGTGGAGTAGCTCAATTTCCTGTGGAAATTTGGAAGTCTGACAGCCTTCCTTCATTTCATCCATTTTCTTGTCCCTTTCAAGCATTCTAATGATGTTTCTGCTGTCATAACAGTCTCAAAAACCTTGTCAGTCTTCCATGCAATTCATGTGGGTTGAAGCTATCAGATAACAGGGTGCTCTACTGCTCTTTCCTGGAAAACCTCGTCTCTATTCCTGGATTCTGCTGAGATAGGTGATTGATCTATGAGTCACATACCTAATTTCTTTAGCAAAAGGCTGTGCATCCACAGACTTAGTATGCTTTTTTATCCCTGTTATCTGGAAAAGCTGAGAGTTTTCCAAATCGTCAAGTGCTGACTCCTTTTTTCGCAACAGTTCATTTACCAATTTATATCTTTCCTTCTATATTTTACTATAGGCACCAAGGATAAACTAAAGCTGCACCTTCTACCCTTTGCTTGGAAAACACCTCAGCTAAATATCCAAGTTCATTGCTTGCAAGTTTTACTCTCCACCCAAAAATAGAACAAGTCAACCAAGTTTTTTGTTACTTTGTAGCAAGAGAAGAGTAGCCTTTCCTCAGTGTCCAATAACATGCTCCACATTTCATTCTAAGGCCTCACCAGAAGCACACTGATATTCATATTTTTACCAATATTTTGTTCATGGAAATATATATATTTGCTAAAATGATAGGATGATAACTGTCTCTACAATTCTGCTCACTTCCTTCTGAGTCCTTAGCAGGTTGCCTTTCCAATACATATTTCTATTAACAATCTCTTCAAGGCAATTTAATCTGTATGGTTTCCTAGAGCTACTAAAATAAATTACTAGAAAATTGGCAGCTTAAAACAGAAATTTATTTTCTCTCAGTTTTGTGGGACACAATTCAACCCACTACAACTTCCAGTTAATTTTATAGAGCAAGTAGCATTGATACCAAAACCTGATGAAGTCTGCACAGGAAAGAAACTGTATCCCAATCTTACTTATGAATCCAGACTCCAAGAATGCAAGAATAATTCAACATTAGTAAATTTATTCAGGTAAATAATCATATGAAAATATCTAAAGAGTAAAAAGATAACATAAAATTATCTTTAGAGACATTGAAAAGGCATTTGTAAATTTCAACAACCATTCTTGATTAAAAACAAAAACAAAAAGTAACTCAATTATAAGACTAGATGGATACTTCCTTAACAAGACAAAATACATCTATATTCTCCAAAAGCCATGTTTAAAGATAGAACATTAGAGGCATTTCCACTAAAGTGGAAAGAACCATCACATCACTGTTTTCAAATATTATTCTGTGGTTAAAAGTCAGTGCAGTAGGGAGCGGATGTGGCTCAAGAAGTTGGGCACCTGCCTACCACATGAGAGGTCCTGGTTTCAGTTCCCAGGGCCTCCTAAAGAAGACAAGCAAAACAGCTAGCTGACGTGATGGGCTGGCGCAGCAAGATGATGCAACAAGGAGACACAGACACAATGAGTGACACAAAAAACAGAACGGATGTGGCTCAAACAATTGGGTGCCTCCCTCCCACATGAGAGGTTCCTGGTGCCTCCTAAAAGACGATGAGCAGACAGAGAGAGTACACAATGAATAGACACAGAGAGCAGACAGTGAGCACAAACAACTGGGGTGGGGGTAGAATAAATAAATCTTTAAAAAAGAAAAAACTATTCCATTTACAATAGCAACTCAAAGAATAAAATATCTAGTAAAAATGTTCTAAAAGTCAGTGAAATAAAGAGAAAGAATTTAAAAGTACAAACATCGGTACTAAGGAGGTAAAACCACCACTATTTATAAAAGTATCTCATTTATATTAGCAACAAAAGATGAAATATCTACAAATAATCTGAGCCAAGAAAACTTTGGTAGACTACAGAAAGACACAAAAGAAGGTAAGAACACATGTTCTTGAGAAGCTATATTCAATATCATAAAAATAATAACTCTAAATCAGTTTATAAATTTAAAGTAAATCCCCCCAAGGTGCCACGGAACAGACTGGACACCAGATATTGCACCAACAAGGCAAAATGGAAAAAAATTTTTCTATATATATATATATGTTTTTTAAATTTTTCGCATTTTTAAACAACCCAATCCTTCAAAATTATTTTATTTTTTCTATTTTTTTAAATTTTTTTATTTTTCTTTTTTAAGTTCTCACATATTTTAACTCTTACATTTAAATATCATTATTTCATTTTCCTATTCATTGTAATTGGCTATTGTTATGGCTTCACCTTTGAAGAGGCTATGGATCAAAGAAGGGTCACAACATGGATGGGAGAGGATCATTAGGCAGGGGGTATCAGGGTTGGGGGTGCATGGGAGGAAGTCCACCTGAACATACATAAAATGTATACAAAATTGTTCACATGCTCACGGGACAGGTCACGGGGTGAAGAATTACTAAATAAATGAGGGAACACTGAATTCCCATCCTGGAGAGCTCTGCCATATTCTCCAGGAGAATAGCAACAGCCCCCCAAGTGCAGGGGCAGTGTCTGGCAAAGGAGGATGATCCAGTGATGGGCCCTTGTTATTGAAGACTAGCCTTATGAGTCTTTGCTCTTGAAATTGAAACAGCCTAGTGTTATGGGGTGCCTAAGAGTTGCCTCTTGAGAGCCTCCTTGTTGCTCAAATGTGGCCTCTCTCTAAGCCAAACTCAGCATATGAATGCATTACCTTCCTCCCACATGGGACATGACTTCCGGGGATGAGCCTCCCTGGCAACTAGGGATTACTAATAAGTGCCAAAGGGCAAAACAACTGGAAAAAGACTTCGAATAAAAGGGGGAAATGGTAAAGACAAATGAGTGCATAGGCCTAAGAGACTTCAAAGTGAGTTGGGATGTCAACCTAGAGGTAACACCTATGCAGATCCCATATTGGACCTCCTAGGCTTCCAATATGACTATCACCCCAAACAGAGGGGCTCCTGAGGGCTCTGGAGACACCCAGAATCTATATCAGGGCAGATAGCCCCAGAGTTTGGTGCCTTACCAGTGGGCCCTAATTTGGAATCCTAGCTTCTGAGAGTGACAGAGTCTGATTGAAATATGTCTTCACTGCACATGGTCCATCTGTCTCTTCTGTTCAAACCTATATGTGATGCAAGAGTTTTAGGTGTACTTCCAGAGACTGGAGACTACGGGCTGTCCGTGTGCCAGCTGGGTCCAGGGGCTCGGTGGAGCTGCAACTCCTACTCTACAACTCAACAGACTCACCCAGGACACCTAGTGGGGAGATGATGATGGACAACGGCTATCCTGGGGAATGAAGAGAGTCTGAAGCTGCAGGCAGGATAATCTTGTCCATCTTATCCACAGGATATAAGTCCCCTCTCACTTGGTGGTGGAGGGGACATCATCATCCCAGACTCCTCAGGATTGGGGGAAGCACTATGGACTAGAGTGGACTTGTTGGTGTCCTGTTGTAAACTTGTGATTCACACAATGAAAGAAATTACAAAATTATGTGGATGCTTTGGGGGCAGGGAGAGGGAAGGGCGGTTGTAATACGGGGGCTTTTCGGGACTTGGGAATTGTCCTGGGTGACGTTGCAATGGCGGATATAGGACATTTTATATCATCATATATCATGCAGAACTGTGTGGGAGTGTGGTCTACAGTGTGAACTGTGGTCCATGATTAGTGGCAAAGCCCCAAAATATGTATATCTATTGCAGGTGATGTGCCACACTGATGAAGGGTGTATATATGGGAGGTTGTGGAAGGTGTGGGAGGTGGGGCATATGGGTACCCCTAAAATTTTTGTGTAACATTTGTGTAATCGATGTATCTTAAATAAATAAATAAATAAATAAAGTAATTCCCCCCAAATACCAACAGACTTTTTATAGAGCCAGCAAAAGCTGATTCTAAAGTTCATATAGAAGAATAAACTAACAAAACTAATTCTAGAAGAAAAGATGGACAAAAATTTTATGTAATTGCCAAAAAAAATGCCAACAGACTTTTTTTTTTAAAGCATTGGTTAAGTTGATGCTAACAGTTATCTAGAAATAGACTCACAGGAAAAGTCCTAGAAGAAAACTTGGACAAAATTTTAAATCCACAAGCCGAAAACAGAAAAGATTGATAAATTTGATTATGTAAGAAAAATAAAACTTTTCTATGCAAAAAATAAAGAAACAATAAGTAAACACCATAAGCAAAGCCAAAGACCAGATGACAAATTTGGATAAAGTATTTAAAATTTAGGTAGGCTCTCTCATTCATTGAGGGTGGGAGTATAAATTGCTTCAACTCCTATGTCAGACAATTTAGCATATAGGTTAATATTAAAAATTCAAATACACATTAACCCAAAAAACTCACTTCTGAATATACTTATCTATGTATGAAATGACATATACACAAGTTTATTTGTTGCAGCATTGTATGAAATAACAAAAGATTGTAATCAACCCAGATGTTAATTAACAAGGCTATAGTCATACAATTGGAATATTATACAGCTATAAAAATTAAGAGGAAACCTTCTTTGTATTGGTGGCAGTTTGAGATTATTTTATGAATCCCCAAAAGAGAAAGATTATGTTTGTAAACTAATCTATTCATCTAGGTGTAATATCCTTTGTTTGCATTAAATTCAGCTGAGGGGTCTTTGATTAGATTAGTTGATAAGATCAATTTAGGGTTTTTGATTGGACCGCATGAGTGACTCAGGTTGAGTCTCCATGCCCCTTGCTAGGTCTGATATAAATGGAAACACAGAGAGACTCAGACAGACATAGGAAAAGGAAGCCACCATGTTTTATCCTGCCATGTAAGAGAGAAGACTACAGGATCACATAAGCACAAAACCCCAAAAGTCTGGTCCCGTGGAGGAGCTCAAGAGAAGACAGTGAGCCAGGAGGGGAAGGCTGAAACTTGGCAGAGATCGGCGGCCATCTTGCTTCATCATGTGGTAACACTGGAATAAATAGTAGCTGACTTTGGTAAGAAAGCGCCCCTTGGGAACCAGCTGTGGCTCAATTGGTGGAGCCCTGGTTTACCACATGGGAGGCCCCGGGTTTGGTTCCAGGGGCCTCCTCAAGAAGGCAGGCTGCCTTGAGAAGGCAAGCAGCCACGGGCTGGTAAGCCACCATGGGCTGGCAAGCCGCCGCGGGCAAGGCAAGCTACGGTGCGGTGAGCTGACTCGGGGGGATGTGGCAGCAAGGGGAGACGGGCGGACACAGAAGCATGCAAAAAGCAAAAAAATGAACACAGCAAGAACAAGCAGCAAGGGGGGGATATATAAATAAATAAACAATAAATCTTTATTTAAAAAAAAAGCACCCCTTACGGTACCTTGATTTGGGCTTTTCACAGGCTTGGAACTGTAAGCTTTTATCGCAAATAAATACCCCTTATAAAAGCCAACACATTTCTGGTACTATGCATTGGCAGCCCTTTGGCAAACTAAAACAGTACAGATACAGAAATTCTTAATGTGTTATTAAATATAATATTTAGAATTATGTCATATATATTTATATTCAAATATGGCAAATGGAGAAAAACAGCAGTATGTTTCCTTTGGGTAATAAAATAATAAAAATAAGAATATTGTGTTGTCTCAATTGAATACGAATTTTTTAAAAAATCTCTGAACAAGTGCACAAGAAAGAAAGAAAAGTGGTTATTCCTGGAAGTGAGAAAGGACCTGGGTCAAGGATGACAAGCTTTTTCACTGAATTTTTTGTATTGCTGGATTTTCAAATCACGATAATCATTACCTAGCCAATTAGTAAATAAAATATATTTAAAACTCATTGGATGTAATATGAATTATGAGTTTTTATCTGCCATCTGCTCTTTAACGTTGGAGAAAATGTGATGTGCCACAGAACAATAAGAGTACTATAATGCTTTCTTTCTATGAAAAGGTCAAATTAATTTTCCCCATGCAGGGTATAATCATGTTAACAGGCATGATTCACGTGATTATTTCAGGTACATAATCTTCCTTTTTTATTAACTAATCATGTATTCAAGTGTCAAAAGGAAGGACAACTTCTAAAGAAATTATATATTTACCCATAATTCCTTTAAAAACTCTTTTATATTAGACTTCAGCTGAGATTGGCTGACTTCATAAGTCTGAAGCTGAGCCTAGCCACTTCATGAACTTGCAGCCGCTAGAAATTCAGTTCTGCTATTCTTAAATCCCAGCCCTTAAGGGGGAAACAAGAGTCCCCCTGATCATGTCACTCTCAGAAGGATGTTCAGCTCATTGTCAGTACTGGAACAACAGGGTCATGTGTAGTCCAGGAAACTGCAGGCTGGCTCTGGATTCACCTCTGTGATCCATTCTTTGGAAGAGTGAGCATAAACAGACAGTGAACTATTTTGAAAAGAAAATATGGTTTCTAAGCAAGTCAAATCTTCAGTTTTACCCCCTACCATCTATCTCATAAACTCCAGCCCACGTTCCCCGGTTTTCTAAAGAACTATGTAAGTCAGAACACATAATATTTGCAATTTCACCTAGAGGAAGGCCCAGAGCAATAGCAATGCTACTGAAGTTGAAGTCTTCTATTTTATGGGGAAATACAGCCTCCTGGTACTAGAAGTTGTTAGGATTTTGTATAGCCTTGAAGATCTGTAAAATGTGATTCTTTAATATATAATAATACATACTCCAGAGAGCTGTTGGAAGAATAAGTGAGAAAACACACCTAACGATCTTAGCATGAATTTAAGTCATTCACTTTCTTCCTGACTAGTGCACAATCTCAATTCATTTGGCCGCAAATGAAACTAATGTAATCCATGGTTTTAAATATATCAGTAAGTAATTATTTAAGAATTTGGGGGTTCTGAACATGATTTCTTAACCAACAGTCTGATGTTATCTGAAAACTTGCACTCTCTTCATTTTCTTGATTAGTTATAACAATGCATGTTTACCAGATGATATAAACTTGTAGTCTGGTCCCAGCACAATCCATCCTAAAATTACAAAGGCTGTGGGATAAATATCAATTTGAATGTAGCATACTTAACTCCAAAGAGTTCATTTATACATCATCTTGTTATCTCTGTATGATTGCCATCTCTGTATGGCAAAGAAGGGTAAAAAACATCCTCATTTCTAATAGTAGCATTTAAAAGTAAACTTTAAAAAAGTAAAAAAGAAAATCTTATTTAATAACAAATATTATAAAAAAGACTTTGTTCCATGTACATTAATTTAATCAACATTCATAAAGCACATAAAACATTGAATACCCACTATGTACCATGCATGATGCTAAGTGCTTGGAACATACTTTTGAAGAGAGTGATGATCATCAAGCTTGCTAATGTCTCTCTGTCAAAAATCAGACATATCATATGTGGCAGTTTGATATTATTTATGAATTCCAAAAAGAGAGATTATGGTCTACTCCTTTGGGTGTAATAACCCTTTGACTATATTAGATTAATCTGAGACATCTAATTAAATTATGTTAAGATTAGGGATTCCACCATGTCATTAGAGTGCAACTCAGCTCTGAATCCCTGCCCCCTTAGTGGGCTGATAAAAACAAACCCTCAGAGAAGCAGACACACAGAACACAGAGGAGGAGACAGAGCTCATTAGACACAGCAGAGGCCCTGGGAAGAGAGATGAGCCTGATAGTCTACAGTTGACCCTGTGGAACAGAGCAGCTGAACCTGGAAAGAAATGAGCTCCAGGAGAGAGACGAGCCTTATGCTAGCCTACAGCTGAGCTCAGAATAAGCTGCGACCACAGAGCCTTAAGAGAAAGAAGGAAGGCTGAAGCCTCACAGACATTGCCTCCAGCTTGTGTCAACACATAGCAACAGACTTTGGGTGAGAAAGTACCTCTTGTGGTACCTAGAGTTGGACTATTTAGGGCCTTATGACTGCAAGTTTCTACCCCAAGTAAACACTCTTTATAAAAGCCAACAGAGTTCTGGTACTTTGCATCAGCACCCCTTTGGCTGACTAATACATCATATTTTTAGTCCAAAACAGAATCTGCAATGATTCTTCTACTGGGACTTTTGACCAAGCATTTGGCTTGTGCTGACTTTTCTAGAGAAAGCATAGCTATGATTTGGCTGTAGCAGCGTAGAGTTGAGGTGTGGAGACCCATGTTCTGCTCTGAAATAAGATTTGGCAAAAATTAAACCACAGTTCTACTCACTGGAGTAGCTTCCACCAGTCAGAAACATTAGGCCCATGAGGATCCACATACACTTATACACAAACTCATGACAATGAATGTTGTCCTATAAAGTTGGGATTCATCGATATATAGTTGTTATATAAAGCTATAAGTAGATTCTATAGAATGAATTTATATAGACAAGAGGTTGAAGGGCAAAGCCTTAGAACACACCAATATTTAGAGGTTATGGAGATAAGGAGAATCCAGCAATGGACACTGAAAATCAGTGACCAGTGAGCTAGGGGGAGAACCAAAATAGAAAGTAATAGTGCTAAAACAAGTTAAAATATTTAAAGAAAGAGGGAATGAACATACCAACCACATCAAATGCTTATTTGGTTCAAATGAATTGAGGACTGAGAACTGATCACCATTTTGTCAATGTGGAGGTCACTGATAGCTTTGGCAAAAATCAAAGGGGTGGGTAGAAAAGCCTGACTAAAGTGGATTCAAGAAAGAATGGGGGGGGGGCGACCGTATAGCCCAGTGGATAAGGCGCCGGTATACCACATGGGAGGCCCCAGGTTCGGTTCCCGGGAACCTCCCCTAGCAGGCAGACTGTCTTGAGAAGGGTAAGCCACCATGGATGGGCAGAGCCGCCGTGGGCAGGGCAAAAAGCTGCCACGGACAGGGCAAAGCTGCCACGGGCAGGGCAGGTCGCCCGCAAATGGAGCGCAGCCAACCACCCGTGAACTGAAGCGGAGCCAGCCGTGAATGGAAGCAGAAGCCGCCAACAAGTGGGGCAAAGCCGCCTGTGTGGTGACTGGTCTCGGTGCATCCCAGCAACGGGGGAGACAAAGCGGACAGAGAGGAACACAAGAATGGACACACAGCAAGAGCAAGCAGAAGGGGGCGGTTATGTAATAAATAATTTTTTAAAAAAAGAAAGAATGGGGGATAATAAGTGGATGCAATGATATTATTCAGGTTTTCTGAGGACTTTTTCTGCAAGCAGGAATGAAAGAATGAGGCAGTAGCTGGAGGAGCAATTTCTTTGAAGAAAGCAGATATTAGGGCATTTTTGTAGACTATATGGGAATAATCCAGTAGCCTGGAAAAATTGATGGTGCAAAAAGAGGGCATTTGAAGGAGCAATGTGATAGAAGAGAAAAAAAGGCATGGGATCCTGTGTTCCAAACGAAGGAGCCTTATCTGTGAGCAAGAACAGTTCATCCATTGAACTGAAATGAAGTTGTCATCTATGGATGAAGTTTGTTTCAAATTACTTAAGTTGGATTTCAGATTAGAGTCTGGAAGTCAGACACAAAAAGAGTCTGAGGACATAATGCAAGAAAAAAATGATAACTTGTTATCCACAGTTCCCAGAGAGAGAGATACTCTAAGCCTAGGTGGTCAAAAGCGCCATCGACTGGGCAGCTCAACCCATAGGTGGAGAGCACACAAGCAGAGTGAGAGGGACCTGTGGGTTGGTGCATTTATTATCTTCTGGTATAGAGGTTAGTAGATTTCCTGCAGAAGTCAAGGATTGGTTAGTTCAAATCAAATGTGTGCAAAAGGGGAAAGGGACTGGGGTCCAAGGGCAGTGGGGATGATTAGCTTATCATTTGGGCTTATCAACTGTGGGTTTGGGGTGAGGTATGTGGGTCATGTGGGTGGTGTGGGTGGGAGCCATATTAAAGCATCAATACTAATAGTGGGGAAAGTAAGGCTGAAAGGGGCCAAGAGTAGGGATAGCTGTTTAATAAGAATCATTCTAATAGTCACAACAACCAGGGGGGAGTAGGAAGAGGGTTGGGCCTTTGATATGTAGGAGAAGAAAGCTAGGGCTGTCCAGGAGAGGGTCCATGTGGCCTCCTGTAGGGTGGCCACCCAGGCCTGAAAAGCCAGGCTTTGTGACGCTGATGTGAGTCCCCATTATGTCCTGAAAATAACTCCACCTCATCCATAGCCTTGGGGACAGTATGAGCCATGCCCATAAGGTTGAGCAAGGCTGCTAGGTGATTTGAGGGAAGGGGACTCCCTGTAAGAAAATTTTCCATGACTCAGTGTCAGTGGGGAAATAGCCATCTTCTCAGGGCTGGAGCTGAATTCCAAACTCCGGGTCTCTTTTGTCTGAATTCTCAAAGAAATGCTATGCTTATAGCATCATCTCAATCTTTTTAAGTAACAATCCTGCCACAATAATTGTTTGCAAGTAGGCATCTGCCTTGGTGGCAATACCGGATAGTACAGGTGTGTCTGTGTGTGTGTGTGTGTATTATATATATATATATATATTAATGCTATAAATATTTGTCAATAGGGGAGAGACTTGGCATCTTTTGTGATACGGATTAGTTGTCTCATTTTGGGGGAAGGTGGCAATTCAGACCCTATCAAAGACTCTCAGCAACCAATCTGCCTCTTTTTCCTTATCCCCTTAACAGAAAATTTAAATATGTTTTGAGTCTCCAATCAAGTAAAATTTTGAGTTTTAGTTTCTGATTTGGGCTCCTTTTGGGGGCTCTGCCTGACCTTACACATGACTATAGGAAAGATTTGTGGTTCCAGTTAACTGTACTCTAGGGCAACCGACTCTGCTGTCCTGGTCGACCTCATAAGGGTTGGGGTTTGTTTTCACTAGGGCCATGGAGGTGGGATCATCAGGCATAGCCCCCAGACTGCAAGAGCACACCAAAAGGGCTTTGGTGTGCTGACAAGCACAGAACTGAGAAGGGCCCGTGCACATGGCATGGGAATATTACATGTCTTAAGCAACTTAGAAAGTTCCTCTAGTGTCTTAGGGGGTGCTTGTATAATATGCTCAGGCCCCTCCTTTTTTGTTGTTCTCAGTAATTCCTTAGCCTCCTCACGACAGGGGTTAGAGATTCTATATGCCAGGGAGTCAGAATGAAAGCAATGGCAGTGGAGACAGCAGAGCTGAGCAGCACCCTTGCTTGCAGGGAGCCTGTACACTTCCCATGAAGGGGACACCTTTCAAGCTAGGGGTGGGTTCAAGGCTCAGATGCAGGGTCCACAGATACAGTGGTTGGAATGTCCCTCAGCAGTCTCCCAGAAGCTGTGGTGCAGGCACTGGGAGGTCTAATCCTCTCCCTCTCTCTGTCCATGTGCATTTAGCCCTAGCTGCCTCACATGCAAGTCACAGCCTGGAGCAGACAGTGCCTGACTCCAGCCTTGTGGGTTCTCCTGTCAGAACAAGACCTTCATTATGTAGCCAGTGTTGTTCAGTGTTGGTGTCACCCTACCCCAGTCATTTCCATTCCAGGGAGCTCTAAGCAACCACAAGGTTTCCTCTCTTGCTGTGCTAGGGCTGGCTGTTGGCAGATCCTGGTGAGCACTCAGATTAATAAGACTGCCAATTTGGGGGTGGGAAGCTTAGGCAACACCCAGCAGAGGCAATGTGAGGCTGTGCAAAGCAGCACGGAGGTATATCAGCAAGCCATGGACCCTTCCTGATAGTATTCGTGACCTGAGCAAGCCAAGAGGAGCCAAAGGGCATTATGCCTCATTTCCCATAGTCATGACCAACACACCTTGATCTCTGCATCACTAGTTTCAAATTGGTTAGGATGGATTTTACATTTGGGTCCAGGAGAAGGTCAAGTGAAACATAATGGATGCTAAGGACGTAATGCATGATAAAAGATAATTCGTTACCCACAGGTTCCAGAGAGAAAGGGGTGCCATGAGGAGTTGAAGGGAAAGCACAGTCGGCTTGGGTAGCTCAACCAGCAGGCAGGAGCACACAAGCAGAATGAGAGGCATCCATGGGCTTGTGCTTTTATTGTGGTCCAGGGTGGAGGTTAGTAGATTTCCCACGGGAGTCAAGGATAGGTTAGTTTAAAGCAAGCACACTTGAAAAGACAAAGGGACTGGGGTCTGAGGGCAGTGGAATGTTCAACTTACCATTTGGGACCAGCTATGGGTTTTGGGTGAGGTGTGTGGGTGGTGTGGGTAGTGGCTGCAGATGTGGGTTTGGACTCTGGAAGAATTTATGCCCCAGGGCAGGAAAGCTGCTTCCTAAGTAGGCCAAAGTTCAGTGTTACGGCAAGTGGTTTAGCCAAAGTGCGATGATGCTAAGGAAACACACACAAAAATGGCAGTTATGACAGAATTGCAGGTAGTTAGAAAGATGCGATGGTGACATTATGGAAGTGTTTTGAATGTGCCTGTTTTCTCAATGAAAATAAAATGCTAGTCATCAGCACAGAGTGAGGAGAAGGAATGAGGTATTGGAGATTTGAGGAAAGATATGTAAAGAAATTATTGTCTAAAAGATTGGAGAGTAAATTAACTAGAGATAAGAATGTAGTGGGTTTGTCATATAGCAGAAGAGACCACCTTGAAATTAATTGTTCTGAATGCTAAGTGAGAAAAATCAGCATCGTTGTGCATTTTCTTTCGGCCATGTTTAGTTGCCCAGATGCAGGCACCAAGGAGACATGCTTGGATTAAAACATCTGGTTTTGCCAGGCCAACATAGGAGGTCAAGGGTGCAGGTCGGTAGTCATTTGAACAATTGGCAATAGAATCCAAGCTGGCACAGAGAGGATGAAAGACATAAAGGATCTAAGGGACAGAAAATGTTTGTGAAAATTTGAAAATAAATGCTGGGAGATGAAATATTTTAGAAAGGGGGAACTGAATCCTATAAAGGAAAGGTAACTTGCCAAGATCAGAAATAAAGATGAGGTATAATATAAATCAGCTGGAAAACAGGATTCAATTTTTAAAGTTTCTATAAACTCATTTAGACTAAACATCACTTTGTAGACAGACTTTATTTTTCTTTTTTGGAACCGAGATGTGTCACATACCATAGAGGTCACTCTTTTTGAATGTACAATGCAATGATTTTTAGTGTGTTCACAAAGTTGTATATAAATCACCTCTATCTAATTACAGAACATCTTTATCATCCCCTAAAGAGATCCCACACACATTAACAGCCAGTCAACATTCCCTCCTACCCTCACCCCTGTCAAGACCAAGAATTTTTGGTCATATAGTGACTCTATTTTTAAACTTTTGAGAAATTGCCAAACTGTTTTCTCAAGCAACTGAACCATTTCATAGTCCCATCTGAGGTGTAAGAGAAATCATAAAGCAATATATGAAAATTCTAAATTTTTCACATCTTCAAAACTTGTTAGTGTCTGTCATTTTATTATAGCCATTCCACAGTGTTTGAAGTGTTATCACATTATGGTTTTAACTTGCATTTCCCTAATGACTAATGATGTTGAGCATCTTTTCATAAGCTTATTGTCCATGTGCACATCTCCTTTGGAGAAAGTTTATTCAAGTCCTTTTCCCATTTTTAATTGTGCTATCTTTTTGGTTTAGTTTTTTGTAATAGTTTTTACATATTCTGGATAAAAGTTTCTTCTTTTAAATTATTTTCTACCACTATGTGGGTTGTCATTTCACTTTCTTGATGGCATCCTTGAAGGACAAAAGTTTTTAATTTTGATGAAGTCCAGTTTATCAAATTTTTTTCATTTGTCATTTGTGCTTTTGGTATCATATCTAATAAACTACCACCTAATACAAAGTTGTGAAGCTGTATTCCTAAAATTTTCTCTAACAATTTTATAGTTTTAACTCTTATTTTTTGGTCTCTGGTACATTTTGAGTTAATTTTTGTATGTGGTGTCAATTTTCATTCTTTTCCTTGTGTACAGCCACTTTTCCCAGCATCACTTGTTAAAGACGCTATTCTTTCCTCATTGAATCGTCTTGGCACCCTTGTCAAAAATAAATTGACCATAAATGTCTGGGTTCTCAATTCTATTTCATTGATCTATATGTATATCTATCCTTATAGCAGCACTACACTGCCTTGATTACTTTAGACTTACAGTAAGTTTTTAAATTGGAAAGGGTGAGGCCTCTAACTTTGTTATTCTTTTTCAAGGCTGTTTTGGCTGTTCTGAGTCCCTTGCATTTCTATTTGGTTTGGAGGATCATCTTGTCAATTTCTGCAAACATGGCAGCTGGAACTTGATAGGGACTGCATTAAACCTGTAGATCAATTTGGAGACTATTGCCACCTTAACAATATTGAGTGTTGTAATTCATGAACATGGACAGTCTTTCCATTTATTTGGGTCTTCGTTAACTTTTTAAAATAATGTTTTGGAGTTTTTAAGGTACAACTCATGCATTTCTTTTGTTACATTTATTCCTAAGATGCTGTGATAGTTTGAAGTCGTTTTTTACCCCAGAAAATCATGTTCTTGAAGCTAGTCCATTCTTGTGGGTATAAACCTATTGTGAGTTGGGCCTTTTGATTAGGTTACTTCGTTTAGGGCATGGCCAGCGTGGGTCTTATAAACAGGGTGACTAAGGAGAGTAAGACAGAGAAAGCCACAAAAGTTGAGAGAGAAAGCCATGGAAGCCAGAAGCTTAAAGCAAGGAAACACAGAAGAGAAAGGAGAGACCAGCAGAAGCCACCTTATGCCTTGCTATGTGACAGGGAGTCCAGGATCACTAGCAGCCAATCTTTAGGGAGAAAGCACCATCTGATGATGCCTTGATTTGGACATTTTTTCTCAGCCTCAGAGCGATAAGCTTGTAATTGCCACTGTAAAACCCAACCCATTTCTGGTATATTGCTTTTGGCAGCCTAGCAGACCAAAACAGATGCTATTACAAATGCAATTGTTTTCTTTACATAATTTTGGGGTTGTTCATTGTTAGTTTATAGAAATACAATTGATTTTTATACATTGATCTTCTACCCTGCCACCTTTATGAACTCATTTATCAAGTATAATAATTATTTTGTGAATTAGTGTTTTCTCTATACACAGTCATGTCATCTGTGAATAAAGGAGTTTCACTTCCTCTTTTCCAATATGAATGTCTTTTAATTTTTGCCTAGTTTCCTTGGCTTGAACTTTCAGTAAAGTGATGAATCGAGGCAGTGACAGTAGAAAATTTTGTCTTGTCCAATCTTTCAATTACATATGATGCTATCTGTGGGTATTTCATTGATGTCCTTTAACAAGTTGATGAAGTTTCCTTCTATTCCTAGTTTATTGACTGTTTTTATCATGAAAGTATTGGATTTTGTCAAATGCATTTTCTGCATCAGTTGAAATGGTCATGTGATTTTTGTTCCTTATGTAATTGATATGGCTGTTACATTGATTAATTATGTAACCAAGAGTTAACAAATGATTATAGTAACTGAATCATTATATAGATGCCTTTCTTACTTTCTAGTATATTCTAGAATAGCCAAAAGTAAATACCTGAAACTACTGAAACTCACTGAACTGTAACCCAGATGCCTTGATCTTTGATAACAATTATATAACTAATAATCTTTGTCTTGTGACTGTAAAAGCCTCATGATAACTCGTGACTGGCTCCACTTGTACCCCCTTATCTTGTGATCATGCAGACAGTCCCTTAATGTTTATTAATGAAGGAATTTGTGTTAGGCCAGAACTAACTCACCCCAATTCCTAAGCTATCTTATTAGATAAAGTTAGTTCTAACCAATACTGGCCCTCTTGACATGTGCAGTAGCTTAAACTTTAACCTATAAGTGGCCCATACCTCATTATAATACTAAAAATCATACCCATCTTCATAAGGCCACCATTTTCTTACATATATTCTGTGACTAGACATGTAATCAACCTATGCATACTCAATAATTAGACTATCTCTAATGTTGTCATCTCAAGCCATTATACTCATTATCCTAAATCTGCCTGTCTTTGGATACTATAAAACTCTCAGTGTTACTGCAGTTTGGGGAGACATATTTAAGGTCCATAGGCCTTCTGATCTCCAGCTCTGCACATTGCAATAAAGCTCTTTCTCCCTTTGAAACCCCAGTGTTACAGATATTGTTCATTTGTGCACATCAGGCAGAGAAGCCCCGCATTGATCAGTATCAATTATCACGTTATACCAACTGCATTTCTGGGATAAAACCAACATGGCAATGGTGTATAATCCTTTTTATTTATTGCTGGATTCAGTTTGCTAGTATTTTGTTGGGGATTTTACATCTATATTCATAAGGGATGTTGGTCTGTAGTTTTCTTTTCTTGTGATATGCTTGCTTGATTTTGGTGTGAGGATAATACGGGCCTCACATAATGAGTTAGAAAGTGTTCCAGCCTCTTCTACTTTTTGAATGGTATGAAAGATTGGTGTTAATTCTTTAAATGTTTGGTAAAATTCTTCCTTGAAGCCATTATTTACCTGGGCTTTTCTTTGTTGTATGTTTTTCGATTAGTAATAAGAAAAACTTGTTTGTTTTAAGTATATTTGTAGTTTTCTTCTTGAGTACGTTTAGGTAACTTGAGTTTTCTAGGAATTTTGTCCATTTCATCTAATTAGGTTACCTAATATGTTGGCAAATGATTTTACATATAGACTTACCTTATGTGGCAGTTTGCTATTGTTTATGAATTCCAAAACTAGGTATTGGATTGTGTTTGTAAACTGGTCTGTTCCTCTGGACACATTTGATTTATTAAATTCAGAGGTTTCACTTTTACTTGATTAAATTACGATTAGGGCTTTGATTCAGCCTAGTCGGTAGGACGTTGAGTTCCTGCTCCCTTGGTGGGAGGGACTCAAAGAGAAAGTGAAACAGCAGAGGAGAGAGTTTTAGTTTTGATGCTGGAGCCCAGGAAAGTAAATGCATGGAGGAGAACACAGAGGAAGAGAGACAGCTCCTTAGACAGAATCCTTGCAGACATTACCCACCATCTTGTGTCAACACGTGACAACAGACTTTGGGTGAGAAAATACTCTTATAGTACCTTGAGTTGGGCTCTTTAAGGCCTTGTGACTGTAAACTTCTACTCCAATACCCTTTATAAAAACCAACAGAGTTCTGGTACTTTGTATCAGCATCCCTTTGACCAACTAATACACCATATAATCCTACTTATTTCTACCAGGTTAGTAATGATATTTTTTTTGCATAGTGAGTTAGTATTTTGAGTCTATCCTTTTCATTTCCTGGTCAATCTAGCTAAATGTTTGTCACTTTGGTTGATTTTTTCAAAGAACAAACTTTTAGTTTCATTGGTTTGCTGTTTTGTTTTTCTATTCTCTTCCGTTTACTTGTGTTCTAGCCTTTATTGTTTCCTTCTTTCTGTTTGTTTCAGGTTTAGTTGTCCTATTTTTCTAGTTCTTTAAGATGGAAAGTTAGGGTAAGAATTTGAGTTCTTCTTTTTAATATAGACATTTATAGCTATAAATTTTCATCTGGGCACTGATTTTGCCATACCCCATAACTTTTGGTATATTATGTTTTCATTCTCCTTCATCTTAAATTGTAATTTCTTCTTGGGATTCATGGTTTTTTTAGGAGTGTGTTAATCCCCACATATGTATAGATTTTCCAAATCCCCTTCTGTTACTAATTTCTAATTTCATTGCATTGTAGGCAGGGAATATACTTGACAGGATTTCAATCCTTTTAAATTTATTAAGACTTTTATGGCCTAACATATAGTCTATGCTGGAGAATGTGCACTATTTTGGGGTGGAGTGTCTTCTTGATGCCTGTTAGGTCTAGTTGATTTATAGTATTGTATAGATCTTCTATTTCCTTGTTGATCTTCTGCCTAGTTGTTCTATCCCTTATTGAAAGATTATTGAAGTCCCCATTATTGTGGAATTGTCTATTTCTCCCTTCAATTCTGTCAGTGTTTGCTCCATGTATTTTGGGGCTCTGTTATTAGGTGCATTGTTTTAATATTTAGACTAATCAAAGCAAATAGCATGAATGGGTCAGATTAATCAATGGGGATTTATTCACTCATGGTTTGGAGGCCAGGAAAGTGTCAAATTCAAGGAATCATCAAGGTGATGCTTTCTTCCCAAAGACAGGCTGCTGACAATCCTTGGCTCCTCTGTCACATGACACGGCACATGGCAGCATCTGCTGGTCACTCCCTTCTCTTCCACGTTTTATCAATTTCAGCTTCTGACTTTCATGGCTTTTACTCTCTTTCCAAATTTCTTTCTCTTATAAAGGACTCCAGTAATAGAATTAAGACCCATCTGGTTGAGGTGGGACACACCTTAACTGAAGCACCCTCAGCAAAAGGCCCTACTTACAAGGAATTCATACCCACAGGAATGGATAAGATTTAAGAACATGGTTTTCTGGGGGTAAAGAACAGCTTCAAAACTACCACATGCATATATAGCTATAATTGTTATGTCTTTCTGATGGATTGACCCTTTTATGATTATAAAATGTCCTTCTTTTTCTCTAATAACAAATTTTTTTAAAAAGTCTTCTTTGTTTAATATTAGAATAGCCATACCAACTCTTTTCTGGATACTGTTTACATGCATATCATTTTCCATTCTTCTCCTTCCAACCTCTGTATCTTTGCTTCTAAAGTATGTCTCTGCAGACTGTATAGAATTAGGTCATATTTCATATTCACCCTGTTTTGTTTGGAACATTTAATCTATCTACATTTAGTGTAATTCTTTTTTTTTTTTTTTTACCGGGAGTTCCTGGGGATCAAACCCAGGTCCCTCCGTATGGGTGGTGGACACTCAACCATTTGAGCCACATCCCACATCCGCCCCCTGGTGTAATTCTTTTTTTTTTTTTTAAAGATTAATTTTCTATTTTCTGCTTTTTGTCTCCCCCCCTCCACCCCCCGCTGGGGTGACGTGCAGAGTCAGCTTCACCGGTGGCCTTGCCCTGCCCACTGCAGCTCTGCCCCGCCCACAGTGGCCTTTGCCTTCTCAAGTGGTCTGCCCACCCGGAGAGGCCCCCGGACCGAACCCAGGGCCTCCCATGTGGTAAACCGGCGCCTATCCACTGGGCTATACAGCCAGCCCCTGTAATTCTTAATAAGTTAGGATATACATGTGTTTCTCATAGGGAAGATCTGCACGTGACAAATTCTCAGTTTTTGTTTCTCTAGAAATGGTTTAATTTCTCCTTCATTTTTGAATGAGTTATGCTGGATATAGCATTCGTGGTTGACAGTCTTTTATTTTAGCACTTTGAATATGTCATCCCTCTGCACTTGCTTTCATGACTTCTGGTGAGAAGTCAGCTGTTAATCTTATTGAGGCACCTTTGAATGTAATGATCGCTCTTCTCTTGCTGCTCTCAAGTTTCTCTGTTTTTGTCTTCATCAGTTTATAGATTCTTCTGCCCATTCAAATATGCTCTTGAGCCCCTCTGGTAAAATTTTCATGTTAAATTTTCATTTTTCAACATTAGAATTTCTATTTGGTTCTATTTGGTTGTATTGGTATTCTTTATTTGATGCAACAACATTCCTTTCATTCTCTAGACATGGTTTTCTATTTACAATATCTGATTTAATTATTTTTCTAGTAATTCCAATGCATGAGCTTCCTCAGGTAAAGTTTTTATTTATTGCTTTTTTCTTGTTTTCAGACCATGTTCATTATTTCTTTACATCTAATAAATTTTGGTTGAAAATTGCATTTTGAAAATAATAAATTGCTGCAACACTGGAAATCATATTGCCGTCCCATTTCTCCCCAGGATTTGTTGTTGCTGCTGTTTGATGTGTGTTGTTGTTGTTTGTTGATGCTTGTTTGAGTAGTACTTTCCTGGACTAATTTCATAAAGTCTGTGTTCTTTGTCACAGACAATCACTTTAATTCCCACGCAGTTAGCTTAGTGGTCAACTAACTTTAGAGATTCCCTTGCATTCCTTGAACGGATAGCTCTCTCATACTTTTCTGAGGGGGACTCTGTGTGTTTTGTGACATATTCAATGCTCTAGCTGGAAGTTTATAACTCTGCCTTAACATTAATTTCCTGCTTGTACAAAGCTTCAAGGTCAGCCAGAGGTGAGAGCTTAGGGCATTCTCATATCTGTCCTAATCATGTGCACAGCACCATACATATGCATGGACTTCTAGTTTGTCAGGAATATTTGGAGTTTTTCAAAACCCTCTATGGTCATATACCCCAGTTTTTCCTTTTAAGATTTTTTATCAACTTATTGTAAGCCCCAACTGGTAACACTGCCTCAGGTAGCTGTAATTTTAAACAATTGCCACTAATTTTATTTGACAATTGCCCTGCAGGTAAGCACAGAGCAAGCTCTGAGTCCAGTCCAGCCAATTAAAATAGTGACAATTCTATTGGGATGGAGCTTTGGGGGAGCTACAAAACCCCTTCCAGTGGCTACTAGGCTGCTGGTTGCACAGCTACCACCATAGTTGCAAGGCTGTTGATTTTCAAAGCTTCCACAGAGCTGGGGAGAGGAATATAGGATTAGAGTAAATTAAATCGCCACAAGGCTTGCTGTACTTATTGAGATTCAGCCATTTTCCTTAAATAAATACTACTTGGATTATTGCAATCTTTTATTTAATTTCCAAAGTTTTGAAAAAGTTTGTTTTAACAGTTTTTGCCAGTATCCCAAGAAACTGTCTTGGTATCTGGCTTAGAGTATTCCTGCCAGGAAGTGTCCTTTTTTTATCACCTATGAGACTGGAATACTCTAAGCCAGATACCAGGACAGTTTCTTGGGAGGGCAATGCATGCATTGGCTCCACATAAATAGTCTATGCTTATTTTTTTATCAGTAGGCTTGTCATACCTGATTAAATGGGATTTATTCTCAAAAATGACACATCAGGTATGGCCTTGGTTTCATAACTGATTTACCTAGCTATACACTGGAAAAAAGAGGACAGGTTCATATTGAATACATATAAACTATATTGACATGGAAAGCGAGCAGACTCAGTAAAAGCGTTGTTACCTGAATGCCGAGCAGCTCAATGGGAATCAAAGACCATTTAAAAATATTTCATTTCAGTTTATAAATGCATAGTTAACTAAATTAGTTAGAAATAGCTTAAGAAGAAAGAGGAAAGGCTTCCTCTTCTATTCATGAAAATGGCATGAAGGTAATAGCCGCAATAATCCAAATGACCCTAGTTAAATTTCCCTCATCAGTTCATTTACTCCTATGTTATTCATGTATGTCTTGCATTAGCAGTCTGCTTTTGGAAGTATATCAACTTCCAAATTAGAAAGAGTCTTGAAAAATCCTGATTCAGCCTACTAGTACAGTGTAAAAACTTTTTAAGCAATGTCACTTTAAAGGCCTGTATTCAAGAGTTTATATTTTGAATCACCAATAGTTCAAAGTATATGATATAGTCCTTTCTTTAGCACACTGATACTACATATATATATATATATATATATATATATGTTGAAGACAAAATTATAGCCTGAAGCTTTCAGCAGAATCTTTAAACAAGCATATGTAGGAAACAAAAACCTATTTGAGAATTGGACCAAAAGGTAGTGGTCATTTTAATCTAGTGACTAATCATATCAGAATGGAGGAGAGTAATATTGCCTGTGGAAATAGAGTACATTACTATTTCCTAAGAGGCTGGTGAATGTTGTTCTTGATGGTAAGAAAATATTATGAAATTGTTTTAGTTTGTCAAAGGCTGCCAATGCAAAATGCCAGAAATAGGTTGGTTTTTATGATGGGAATTTATTAGGGTAAGAGTTTATGGTTCCAAGGCTGTGAAAATATCCAAATCAAGGTGTGGCAGTTTGAGATTATTTATGAATATGAAAAACCGAGATTATGTTTTCAAACTGGTCTGTTCCTCTGGTTGTGATACCCTTTGCATGCATTACAGTCAGCTGACTGTAATTTTAATTAATTTAATCAAGACATGTCAGCTGACAGGGTTAAAATATGTCTTGATTAAAATATCTGTTAATATTAGGGCTTTGATTTGACCACATCAGTAAGGCATGACTCAGGATTGAATCCCTGCTCCCTTTGTGGGCTGATATAAATGGACACTCACTCAAGAATACCCATGGAAGAGGAGAGAACTTGGTCATTTCAGTCTTGTTATGTGACAGAAAGGAGAAGGCTCAAGCAGCTAAAGCCCCAGGAAGAGAGAGATAAGCCATTTGCCTGATAGTTTGCAGCCAAAGGGAACAGAGTAGCTGAGTAGCTGTGAAGGTCCAAGAGACCAGGCAGCGATCACCTGCCATCTTGCTTCAACACATGGCAACTGACTTTGATGAGAAAGCAGCCTTGAGTTGGACTCTTTAGGGCCTTGTAACTATAAGCTTTTACCTCAAATAAATACCCTTTATAAAGGCCAATAGATTTCTGGTATTTTGCCTCAGCACCCCTTTGGCTGACTAATACAGAATTTGGTACCAGGAATAGGGTACATTCCAATGCAAGCACCAAAAATGCTGGAACGGTTTTATAAATGGATAAGGGATATTTTTTGGAGGAATTGTAAGATGCTTGATAGAAATGCCTAGATTGACTTGAAGAGACTGTTGGTAGGAATATGGAGCTTAAAGTTATTTCTGATAAGCCTTAGAAGGAAATGATGAAACTATTATTGTAAACTGTAGGAAAGGCATTCCATGTTTTAAAGTTGCAGAGAACTTAGCAAGATTGACTTCTGTTGTTATATGGATGACAGAATTTGAAAATTACGAGCTTGGACATTTAGCCAGGAGATTGCCATACTAAATGTGGAAAATGCAGGCTGGCTTCTCCTTACAGCTTATAGTAAAATGCTAGATGAAAGAGATAAGCTGAGAACTTTGTTGGGCACGAAGTAACCAGAAACTGATTCTGGAAATTCCAAGCCTCTGGCATTCAAGCTCCCAGATGATAATGCCCCAATTGAGGAATTAACTAAACTTGGAATTTGTAAGCCAGGATTGAAAATGCAATTATCCAGGAGAGACTTCTGGAAAGTCTTACTGTCTGATTGCTTGGACCCATGTTTCCTGCAAGCTAAACCAGCAATTTTTTTGCTACATCTGTATGAACAAAACCACTGTCAGCCTGGATAAAAGGGAGGGGAGGAGAGATGTAAGGGAAAGCAGTTTTAAGTAGAAAACCACACAAGCTGAGGTCTGGAATTAAGACATCTCCTTGGGCCGAGAGAGGAACCCCACACATGTGTACAGAGAGGGTGAGTTTGCTCTGGCATTTGAAGAGGGTGGATGTTCCTGCCCACTGTTCAGGGACAGTTTTGCCATCCCAGGGTACAGAGAGGGTGGAGCACATTCCCCAAAGATTGGGGAGAGTGAGGTTGCCAGTGCTCTGAGAGGGTTGGGTCTGTTCACTATAGAGTAGGGAAGGCCAGGTCACCACCTCACTGTTCTGAGGAGATTGGGCTTGTATGCCAGAGATTAGGGAGAATGTTGCCACCATCTCACTGTACTAAGGGGTTTGATATTCTACCCCAGAGATTAGGTAAAGTATGGCCATCACCCAATGTGCTTGGAGGGTGAGGTCTGGAGCTTCATCACCACTCAGATGCTTGATGAGGGTGGAACCAAGAAAATGGCCATTGGGTAAGTATTTGGAAAGGGTGGGCCCCCATGAGACCCCAAGAAGAAGAAATAATTATCTTAAGAATGACTTTCAGACTTTGAAATTGAATGGAGTATGCTCTGCAGATTTTCAGAACTATTGGGGACCAGTGACTCATGTTTCCCTCCCAAATTCTCCTTATGGTAATGCAGATGTTTATCTTTTGTTTGTCTCTTGTATATTGGAAGCAGATAAATTGTTTTGTAAGTTTCACAGGTCTACAGCCAGAGGGGACTTTGTCCCCAAGACAAACTATATTTCTATAAACTAATTGTGATGTGATTTTGTACTTAACATTGTTATGGATTTAAGGTTTTTTGAATATTGTAATGTCTTTTGGGGATTCAGAAGGTGGGGTATGGCAGTTTGAGATTATTTATGAATACAAAAAATAGAGATTATGTTTGCAAACTGGTCAGTTCCTCTGGGTGTGATACCCTTTCAATGCATTACAGTCTGCTGACATGTCTTGATTAAAGTACTTGTTAAGATTAGGGCTTTGATTCTACCACATCAGTAGGGTGTGACTCAGGATTGAGTTCCTGCTCCTTTTGTGGGCTGATATAAACAGAAATTCACTCAAGAAGACCCATGGAAGAGGAGAGAACTAGGTCATATCAGTCCTAACATGTGACAGTAAGGAGAAGGCTCAAACAGCTAAAGCCCCAGGAAGAGAGATGAGCCATTTGCCTGATAGTTTGCAGCTGAAGAGAACAGAGTGGCTGAGCATCTGAGAAGGCCCAAGAGACTAGGCAGAGATCACCCACCATCTCACTTCAACACATGGTAACTGACTTTGGTGAAAAAGCAGACTTGAGTTGGACTCTTTAGGGCCTTGTAACTGTAAGCTTCTTTGGCTGACTAATACAGAAGGCATCATCAGAGATTCTGTATCATCAAGGGTTAGCTGCTGGTCTTCTGCTATGTGGCAAGGCAAAATGGCAGCCAATCTCTGCCTTCTCCTCCATTCTGTCTCCTTGAGCTCAGCGGTGTGTGATCAGGCATATGATTGATTTATCCCCTCTCTTCTGGGCTTCATTGCTTCAGCTTCGGCAGTTCCACTAACTTTAGCCTCAAGCCTCTCTCTCAGTCTCTTGAGGTTTCTATCTTTCTGCAGCTGCAGGCTATCCTGGAGTCCTCTCTCACATGGCAAGGTAAAATAATAGCTTTTCTTCTCTTCTCTCCTCCATTTATATGGTAAAAGATTAAGACCAACCCCGGGTCCTGCAATCTAATCAAAGGGCCTTAATTGAAGTGATCTAATCAAAAGTGATCTAATCAAAAGGTCTCTTAACTGATTCTGGGCATCCAGAAAGACTCAAACCATAGAAGATTATAAAAGCATTGAAAAAACTCCAGGGACTTCCCATAAAGTGTGAAATTTGTGAAATATCTCTACAGATAGCCTATTTCCTACACAAACGTAACCTAGGAAAGGCTGAGCAACTTTTCTGATTTGACAATTCTTGCCAGGCAGCTCCTACAATTGTGTTAATCTAATTAAGAATTATTGAGCATATCAAACAAAACTAAGTATTTCTAACACCCCTTTTTTGTTTTTGTTTGTGTTTTTTTTAAGGGTAGGCAAGGGAATAAAGAGTTTATTAAGAAACAAGGAAACAAGGAAAGTACACCATCCATGCTGAGGTATGGACCACGGGCATACTGCAGGGTGAGTTAAGTGTGTGGGACCCGAGGTCAGAGCTTTTTAAAGTCTGTTTGCTGTTCTAATTGGTTGCTCCACCCATCAGTTCCCCAGGGGACCAATAGTAAGGCCCCTTGAGGGTATCCAGAGCTCTCCCTTGACCCTGAATGAGATCTCATTCCAATCTTGTTCCAAATGGAGTTCTCATGGGGTCCTTCCAGCAGCCTTCTTGGTGGCGGTCTTTCCCTCAGGGAGTTTCCAGGTGGCGTTCCATGGCCACGTGTTTCATGGCCACCTTTTTTTAAGGAGCAATAACAAACTTCTGTGACCTTAGAAATTGTGTTTGAGCTGGAACAATATAAAATATCATTACCATTATAAAAAATGTTTGTTAGAATTATGGCTCAATTAATTTGAACACAAATTTACATTTTTAATAATTTTAAAACACATTGGAATATGGTAATTTATTTGAACAGAAATCATCCCTATAAGTTTAAGAAGCTCAGCTTACCTAGTCTTTTCATGGGAAAGCAAAACAAATTCTTATTTAACTAATTTAATTAAATCTAATTAAATTTAATCATAAATTTTTAAATTTATGATTATATTAATCTATTAAAATCAGAACTATGCTCCTTTAATTAAAAAACACAATAATCTAATTTATGAATACTTCTAGAGTTAGGAAAATCCTCAGATTCACACAATAAGAGGAAAAAGCATTTCTAATAACAGGAACAAAAAATACAGAGAATTATTAGGCCAAAAGTAAACATAAAAATACAAAAATTCATTTGTCAATATCTCAAACAACTGTTTTTCTTCTTGGTGGTAAAGAAAAAAATTTTGGTACCAGGGGCCAGGGAATGAACCTGGGACCTCATATGTGGGAAACCGGAGCTCAACCACTGAGCCACATCTGCTCCCCTGAGCTGGTTTTTTTAGTTTTTTTTTTTTTTTTTTTGCTTATTGTTTGTTTTTGTTTTTTTTTAAGGAGGCACCAGAACCAAATCTGGGACCTCCCATGTGGGAAGTAGGCACCTAACTGCTTGAGCCACATCTGCGCCCCAAGAAATTCTTAATTGATTTGGGCTCACAAATAGACACAGACAAAAAAAAACCTAACAAACTGGATCCTCTCTTTTTCACTCATCCGATTGTGAATTGACCTCCATCATCCTCGTGTCAGCACTCACCATATAGTCAGATCCTAAAGCCAAATACACAATTATAACTGCTCATGAATAGGGAATAACTTACCAGCCAGGAGAGACAGAAAGAGAGAAAGAGAGTGAGAGAGAGAGAAGGAAGGAAGGAAGGAAG